>JBBPRI010000106.1:0-60486 GCA_038092955.1 Boletus pseudo-olivaceus | reverse complement strand
ATGCCGAGCGGAGTGTCAACACAGCTGACTGTGACACAGCGTTATTTTTTCGTGACATTCTGTGACTGGCTAAGTATGTGGGTGGCTAAGTATCTGGTAGCCAATAGTAGTTCACACATCCCTTCCATAGTACGGCGTCGGACTCTCATCCATCCTCCCCGCCTTGGCAAGCTGCCCCCCAATCCCAATCGTATCCTGCAACAAATCCTCCCCAAGCAATCTCAGCTGACCCGGCTCCTTCCCCTTCTGCCGACGTTGCGCGGGAGGAATCCCAAACACCGTCTCCTCCGTCACCTCTGACGAATCTTCACCCTGACCTGCCTCGTACTCACCCTCGGAGTCAAAGCTATCATCGAAACCGTCCTCATCCCCGCCGCTGGCTTCAAGTACCCGCGCAAACGGGTGCACGGCTGCCTCGTCTCCACCTCCAAACTCATCTACACACAGCGAGTCACTCGAGTGGTTCGAGTTGGACGACCCAAAAGAGTCATCCGGGCCGGGTTCGCGGGACGACGCCATCAGGAAAGCCGTGGAAGGCTGGTTAGAACGAACCGGTTCGTCATTGAGCGAGTCGGAATCCGAATCTGAATTGGCGTGAGCGTGTGATCCGACCTGGATCGCGCTTTGGTCGTCCTGATATGGGTCGAATACGTCTAATTCTTGATGGTCGGGTGTATGCAGTCCGTCTTCCCTCGTCGGAGGAGCAAGCGCGCCGCTCCCAGCGTCCGCTTGCGAAGATGTCCTCGAATGCGAGGCCGATGCAACAGAATCAGCTTTGAAGCTGGACTCTGGCATTTCGAGCCCAACACGACGCATCATAGTCGCCAAACTGGTATCAGTGTCGTTACTATCTGTCCAGGAAGGATACGCGTGCCGCGTGTACCGTGACAGCGAAGGTGGGGTCGGAATCGTACTCATTGTATCATCCTTGACTGCACTAGTGCCATATCCAAACGCAGGCGTTCTCATCTTATTCGATGCCGCGCTGTTCACAGATCCGAATTGGTCTTGCATGTCGCCCAATAGATCCCGTCTGATGCGGTCTGCTGCCTCCTTCCCGGGCGTTCGCCCGAGAATGGGTAACAAGTCTTTGCCAGGCGTCCGCCCAAGTGGCGGCAAAAGTCCGAGTCCCACACTGGACCTCGGCGCCCTCGCAAACGCTAACGTCCGTGGCGGAGACATTCCCTGCATCAGATCAACCGAATCATCGAAAGAGTCATTGAATACGCTGAATTTCGGCTCCCGGTTCGAGTCCGGTACATGTTTCGTCAGGGAGGGAATATCGAACGCGGACGAGGACCTGGATGTGGACGGGGACGGAGAAGCAGCTGTGGGCTTTCTCGGCGTCCGCTCATATCGCGGGTGACGGGGCGACGGAAACGCAGGCTCGTTCTCCAATTTAGCAGGGAGTAAAGACTGAATATGTTTTGGGATGGTGATCGGTGTCTTTGGCTTGACCTTGAGCGGTGAGACATACGCGTTTGTCACGTTTGGACGAGGAGTCGGCAGCGCGCTTTGAGGGATATGTGAAGACTGGATCTTGGCTTTGAGTTCACCACGATCAAGCCTCGAAGCACCTTTCTCCGCCTTCTCCTGATCGATCGACGGGAGTTGTTGGATAGTGTTCTCCTCCTCATACATGCTAAGACTGTCTGTAAAAGATGATATGTCCTGTCGCGCAGAGGCTTCCTCCTCCTCTTCGCGCGCAAAGGTTTGGAGTTCACTCTTGAGACGGACCATCGGTGACTCGAGAGAAGCACTCCAGGAGGGCTGATCGTCCACAGTTCGATCAGGCGCATGCCCAGGACGTGCTGGAGTCGACGAGACCGCGTTTGCAGGCATGAACGAGCTCTCTGACGCAGTCACGTCATATGTCCTAGTGGTAATCTCAGAAGGCATGCGCGAAGGGGTCACATCCAAATCTTCCTCGGGCTGGGAGACGGATGTCGATTCAGAATCGGCGACGGATGGTTGAGTCTGCTCGTCATGCACGGAATCGTAATCCTCGAGCGTCGGTATGTGCACTTGCGCTGCCTGCTCGTAAAACGACGTCCAGAACTTACGCACACGAAAAAAAAAAAAAGAAATGTTTTGAGACGACGACCGTGCGCTAAAGCCTGACAAAACCATTACCTTGGCCGCTTCACGAACCGGTTCCGTACCGAGCGCATAGCGCTTCACAGCTGGCAACAACCTCGTCGCCATGAGATGCTGAATCTTTGAAAAATTGGCATCTATGTTCTTTTCTCGATCATTCGCTGTTTGGGACATGGATGCGACCCGTTTTGCTCACCTGTAGTTTGATGGTGATCAGCTGTTCGATCTGGTCAATCTGGTCGTTTATGGGTGCGTTGGTGTCAAGTCCTGGAACGACGATGGAGGCGGGGTCCGTGGACGGACTCCATCGCGGTGGATTGGGTTCAATAGGTGTGGTCATCGTCGCCTACACTGACCATCGGGTGGAAACCTCCGCACATGAGACGCGTGTAGTCACGCGTGACAGACGCGTCCAACTTGCAGATCCCGGCGGTAGGTGTTTACTCGCAAGTGCAGTACTAATACAAGCGATGCGCCAACAAATAGCTAACGCCTACTTTTAAAGGGGGAATGGTGGAATCAGATCATCCCTTCCCGGTCAGGAACCGCTATCTGTGCCGAACGCGGGAAAACTGAACCACTCGGCCTATTGGTCGAGCGTGGCGGTGGTGGCCCCCCCGCCCTCGCGCTGTCGAGGGGTCTTGGTGGTGGGGGTCTTAATAGGGTTGAAGCGATACTAGTCGAATCACCTCGAGAGAGCGATGGTCGGCGCACGCGGAGTATCGGCGTTGAGGGAGGATTTGCGGCGGGAGATGAGGGTGAGGGTGAGTTGGATGAATTAGAAGTTCGAGAAAGAGTGGGAGGTGGGATCGCAAGTCGGGTACGCATGTTCTGGGAGGTAGATATAGACGGTGCTTTGGGATGCTGAGCCAAGAGATCATCAAGGAGGTAACGGAAGTCGAGACCAAACTCTTGTAACAACTGTATGGCTATCAGATGGAGGAGTGCGAAGCATGGAAAAAGCCCACAAACTTTTCGGCTCTGGGAATGGGTGATCTTGAGTGCCTCATCAATAGTTGGTTGGTCCACGTCCGAGCTATACACTTGTTTCCTGAACATTTCAGCATACAACTCGATCTGCTTTTTCGCCCAGTCGATGTAACCTAGGTCGCCGCATAAGTAATCTCTTCCCAGATTCGAGAATAGACTCACCAGAGGTCATTTCATGCTCCACGAACCCGGCGAGGAACCAATCCGCAGTGTGCTTGATCGCTGTAAACACTACCACTGCGAGATTATGTATATAGAGGCCTACATGCCCTTCAAATGTGATGGCTCGAACATAACCCTTGATCGCTGCTCCTCTGGCAGCCAGGAACGTCTCTCGGGCCCGAGCCACAGCGCCAAGGCGCAGCAAATGACTGACAAGCTCCACGCACGTGGACTTTGAGTTCTTTGGGCGAGCAAGCGCGTCCAGTAGGGCAGATGTCAGTGCCGCAACAAGCGGTGACAGACTTGGATGAACTCGCGCGGACTCGGCCAACTTGACAGCGTGAGGCCATGCACGAAGGGCAATAGCAACAGTCAAGTCGTCCGAGAGTTCAGAGAGTGCACGCGCATTACGGTCGTTTTTGGCCCTTGCGGAGGCTTCTGCTGCGGCAGGCGATGAGGCGTTTGCAGCGCGGGCCAACTCGGTCATCCAATCTGAAAGTGGGGGAAGCTTATCGAGGTTGAAGACCGCGGACGCGTGCTGCTTTATGGATGTGAAAAGGGGGCTATTATGGAGGAAAAGATTGACGTACGTCCCCCCCTGAATTACCACCTGCCCACAAACTTTTCCTGCGCTCATGCTCGCCCTCACGCTCCTTGCGCCTCCGAACTGCCAATTCCTCTGCCACTTGGCGGAACTGCCCAAGCAATATCTTTTTATCAGTCGGAGCATCGGTGCGATATACATGTGTTTCTTTGCCGTGACGAACTTTGAAGACATTGGTCATACCTATGGAGAGTTAGAAGATGAAGCACCGATCGAAGACGACTTACTGGCAGTGTCTTTGGTGTCAAGGACTAACATATCATTCAAGGGCCAGCATCTATCGGCGACGAGCTTGCCTGCTGTTTCGGCAGCGTTGCTGCTCCCCGAAGTGGGGGCAACCGTGCCACCGCCCCTTCTTCTCCTGGCGACCAATACGCCGTCGTCCAATATGACGAATCGAACCATACTGATGACTTTGTATGTTGCCGCATTCAACTCCCAAATGCCGTCCATTTCGGCGACGACATGCCTGCCTGGGGTGGCGGGCGCAAACTTGGCAGAACCGGCTATCTGTGAATGTAGTGTTTGCATCTGGGAGGCATAGAGGATGCGGAGATCCACGACGGAAGAACGTGCAGCACGTCTGCGTTCTAAGAAATGATGAGTTGTGTGAAAGGGGTGGAAGAGAGGGATCGACCTGCGACGGAGGCGGATTCGTCGATGTGCAAGAGAGAGGGCATGTTCTTCCATTCCTGGAGACTTTCCTTGAGTTCGAGCATCTCGTTCTCGAGGACGCTGATCTCTTTTGAAACGAGAACGAATTCGGCATAGCTACGTCATCTGAGTGGTCAGCGAGGAGCGACAAGGGTTGGGCTGTACTCACTTTTTGAAGACGTTGCGCTGCAACTCAACGGCGGTGTCGTCTTTGAGGGAGCGCAGAGAGGACTGGAGGGATTTGAGTTCTGCCTCGGTCGAGTTTGCGAGCTTTGCTTTGAGGTCTGGTCATCCTGCTCGTGAATGACATCCTTGCGGTGACCCAGCGAGACTCACAATCATCTGGATCAAAGTCCTCCTTGTCGAGGAGACGCTGGTCGAGGGCACGGGGGTCCTCCTTGACCTGGGTGACGTCGAGCACGATCTCGTCGGGATCGCATTGTGGGCCGGGTCTGAGACCGAGGGGGATGGTTGGCACGGTTGGCACAAAAGCGTCTGTTGGCGCGGATATCTCTGCATATCTAAGGGACATGCGCTTCTTCATCTTGTCGTCGACGGCGGACTTGCGGACATTCTGCCTCGTTGTTGAGGGTGTCTTTGCGAGCTTTGAACCATGTCGTTTTACTGGTCTTGATTCCGAGGGACGTCGTGAGCGGAGAGACTGCATACTAGTAATGGTGGTAAAGCTGTGAACACTCTTTGTCTCCACCCAACATGTACTCACAGGACCACTCCCGCCCAAACTCGTTTTATGGCCCCGACTTTGGTGAGTCGGGCAGACAACGCCAGTTCCGCGCATCCAACTCGCCCCTCCAACAACCCGCCGACGCCGACGCCGCCTACGACCCTGACGACGTCCCCCTTGGCACACTCGACATCCACACCCACGACCCAGACGACTTCTACGCACCTCAGCCCATCGACCAAACACCCGTCCGTCCCATCCAGGCCTCTCGCTCTGTCCGTGCACCATCACCGCCCCCACAGCCAAATGGGCCCCTCCTTGATCATTCCCATCTCCGTCCGGGCAATCAGGCATCCCTCCTCTCACACGACCGTACCCTCGAACTCTACCGTGCCAATGCAAAGAAAACACAGGATCCCGATCTCCAGTTTGAGTTTGCCGTGTTCATGATCGATGCCTCAAAGACGTACCCCATACCTGAGCGTACCCCAGGCAACGTCATGGACATTGAGAAGGCGATCGAAAAGAGAGAAAACCTCATCACAGAGGCACTCGCACTCCTCAAGCGTCTCGCCGACCGTGGCCATCCTTCCTCGCAATACTTCCTCGCAGACTGTTACGCAAACGGAATCGGTACGTACAAGGGAAAGCAAGACTTTGATCGTGCCTATCCTTTGTTCGTGCTCGCCGCAAAGCACGGCCATCCTGATGCAGCTTACCGTGCTGGCACCTGTTGCGAGAATGGCTGGGGCTGCAGGCGTGAATCTCCCAAAGCTCTCCAATTCTTTCGCAAAGCGGCCGCCGCGCTACATCCGGGCGCCATGTACCGTCTTGGCATAACAGAACTCAACGGCGAACTGGGCCTGGCCAAACGACCCAGAGAGGGCGTCAAGTGGCTCAAACGCTCCGCAGAGCATGCCACGGCCGAGTTCCCGCACGCCCTCCACGAGCTGTCTCTCTTGCATGAGAAAGGCATTTACAACGTGGTCTTTGTGGATACAGAATACTCCGTCGAACTCCTTGCCCAAGCATCAGAGCTTGGCTATGCGCCATCGGCATACCGATTAGGGGAATTCTATGAGTATGGCAAGCTGGGTTGCCCTCAAGATCCTGCCCTCTCCATTCATTATTATGTGAGTGCTCGCTAGTCCGGGTCACGCATTTGTGTCGTGCACTGACAAGGTGCACAGAATATTGCGGCGCAGCAAAATCATCGTGATGCATGCTTCGCTCTCACAGCGTGGTATCTCGTTGGTTCACCGGGGGTACTTCCGCAATCGGACACTGAAGCGTACCTGTGGGCAAAAAAGGCTGCGGACGCCGGACTTGGCAAGGCTATGTACGCCGTCGGGTATTTTCTCGAGGTCGGAATCGGAACACAGCCAGATCCCCAGGAGTACGTCACGTACTTCATTTCTCATCCGAACTGACTTATGGGCGTGTCAATAGATCCGCATCCTACTACAAGAAGGCAGCTGAACTCGGTGATAAACGTGCGCAGCAACGGCTCATGGGTAATCCCGCCCCAGGCCGCACGGACTCTGTCGCCCTGCGTGCGGATGGCACAGACGGAAAGAATGCAGCCAACAAGGACTGCGTTATCATGTGAAGTCGACAACTCCGTGTTACACGTTTTAGTGGGCACGTTTCATTTCCGTCGCTCGCTCGATACGTATCGTTCACGCAGTCACGGATTCTTGTTTCGTTCAACCTACCCACGGACACAGACACTAGAAGTGTTTGCCATCTGATTCTATTATTTTTGCGCTACGCTTACCTGCACACACACTCTTTGACCGTACGTCACTCCCACTTATAAAACGGGCCGGGCATCCCATTCCCCTCCTTCGCTTTGTCCATCTTGTTTCTGTCCATCCTCGGTGTCTAGCACCTGGCTTGCCCCAACAGTAGCCTACACCTGCACTCTCTTTCAGTGATCTACTCTGCGCATAGATATCCAGCACGCACATACAATACTTATAACATTGATTTACCACATAGACACTTGGCACTCAGGTACGGTGCCTGGCAATGGAGCATTGGATAGCTTGTTAGGTTCCGCTTGTAATTTCACTTGTAATATCTGTACAGGGCACATATGCTGCTTTACAGTGTCCGTCGACGGCGTATTCTCTACCTGCTTTACTACCAAAGGACTAAGAAACGCCGCGCGACCGTCGTGCAGCTTGAAAAATGAACACCATCTCACGCACAGCGTGTTCAGTTCTTCAGGCTGTTGCGAGTCCGAATGAGTAGATTCCATATACGAAGAAAGGTCTCACAAACCTTGCAATGCATTCGATTTCAAAGAGAACGTCCTTGGGGAGTCGAGCAACCTCGACGGTGGAACGTGCAGGCTTGTGGTTCCCAAAGACCTTGGCATAGATGTCATTGACGGTGACAAAGTCATTCATGTCCTTCAAAAACAGCTATCATCACAGACGAAAACACAGCACATCACACGCGATAATACTTGAGTGATCAGCATCAAGGAGCCATTGTCTCAAATACTCACGTTCGTTTTGACGACGCGACCGAGGTCGGAACCGCTAGCTTCAACGACGGCTTTGAGGTTGGAGAGTGCTTGTTCGGTTTGTGGGACGATACCGCCCGGGACGATCTGAGTGGTCGAGGGGTTGATTGGCATGCAACCAGAAACAAAGACGAGGTCGCCAGCTTTGACCGCCTGGGAGTAGGGGCCGATTGCGGCCGAGGCGGCTGGAGAGAAAAGGGAGGGTCAGATACGACGGGGGTGAGTGAGTGTGAGACATACCGGCGGTGGAGACGGGTGCCAAGGAGGGGTGTGTGGTGACTGTCGACATTGACCTGAGGCGAGTATACGAGGGGAATGCGGACGTCCGACACGCAGTAGTCGAGTGGAGAAGGAGAGACGACCTTGACAAGGATCGAGCGATAAGGATATTCATATCTGGTGACCAGCTGACCCTGTGTCTAATACAAGCACTAGTAAACCATTTTAAACTTGACCTGTTCATTTTGGGTCATGTTCCGCCGTCACCTATCCAAAACACCACCATCCTTTCTTTCAAGAGCCATGTCCCGCCGCGAAATGTCCAGCTCGCCAGCACTGGGAGGCGGACGCGCAGTGAAACGACAGAAAGTCGGGCATCTCACCTCCGAGTCTTTCAAGAATGGCGTCTTTCTGGCCCCGATGGTCCGCTCCAGTGCCCGTACGCCAACCCAGTTTCCCCTGCCGTCTCATCAACTCATCGACTCATCGACTCCCGCACGTCACAGTACCAACCCGTTTGACCGCCCTCAAACACGGCGCGACCCTCGTCTGGGGCCCCGAAATCGTAGACAAGGCCATCTTACACACAGAACGTGTCGTCGACCGTAAGCACCTCTCCTCCGCTCATCCTCCCACTCAACCCCTTTCAGCCTCCACCGGCGTCGTCTCCTACCACGGCAAAACGCGCGCCGTATTTACAACCCACCCGATCGAAAAACCCTATCTCATCTACCAGATCGGTTCCGCCTCCCCCGAACTCGCCGTCCAGGCAGCTAAAACTGTTGTCCAAGACGTCTCGGGGATCGATCTCAATTGCGGTTGTCCGAAACCGTTTAGTACGCATTCGGGGATGGGTGCCGCGTTGCTCGCCAATCCAGATCTCTTGTGTGCCATCTTGACGGCCTTGCGGAGCGAACTTCCCCCTCAGATTACGGTGTCGGCAAAAATCCGCTTACTGCCAACGCAAGAGGAAACGAAGAAGCTTGTCGAGAGGATCGTAAGGACTGGCGTGAGTGCGTTGACCGTGCATTGTCGGACGAGGAATATGCGACAAGGAGAGGCGGCGTTGGTGAATAGGCTTAGAGAAATCGTCGAGTTCGTGCAAGGACTTGGTGTGGATATTGCTGTCATCGAGAATGGCGACTGTAAAGGATGGGACGATGCGAAGCGGGTAAAGAAGTTGACCGGTGGGTACAATGCTCGGACGTGTCCTGGTCTGACTGTTTCTTTAGGGGCATCTTCCGTAATGATCGCCACCGCTGCCGAATCAAATCCAACGTGCTTTTCCTCGATGCCTCTCATGGACGTAGAAACTACGCTCATACCATCGTATCTGCGACTGGTAAGCCAAATGCTCAAACGTCCATATCCTCCTGCGTCTCACGTGTTTGGGCAGTCAAGATACCTAGATAACCACTGGGCGCTCACCAAGTTCTGCGTCAGTCAATTCAAAGCCCCTCGCACCGAACGCTCCAAAACCGAAGCGCACCAATTCAAGACCCGGATCGTCACCGCAAAAGGTTACGACAATCTCACGGAACTCGTCGGAGATTGGAATGGGGAGAAAGACTTTGCGGACATTGTCTCTGCCGTCGTGGCACGTCGACCGAGACCGCTTACGATCGATGATTTGCCGACAGATCTCGACATTGCCAAGTCGGAGACATCCGCGACGAACGGTACCCATGGGAGTGACGTGGACGACGCCTTAGAGGAGGAGGAGCGAGCCATCTCGACGCCGTCTGAGCGTCCGAATCCGGAACCGCCCACGTCGTGTGCGCCGTTGGGACCGAGCACTCTGTTACGCATGCCGCTTCCTGCAATCATCACTGGGAGTGACGCAATAACGCCATCTCCGACGCCTAAAGCTATCTCACCTTTCAGCTTGTCGTATCGATCGTGACGTGTTGAATGAACGATTCATTACATTACATGACTGTACTCGGGACGGTATGGACGCTAATCATACAAGCGATTTTTTTTTTTTTGCTTTCGTTCGTCTCGACAGACGGGTCCAAGAGGACAAACAGCACGTCGAAATGAAATGAATGGCAAGCGAACGGCTAATCTGTCATCACAGGCGGGTCAGCCTCTCATCACCAAATCGCCCCTATCACTACCCGCTCTTCATGCCATCGAGGCTCGTCCGCCTTGTCGTGAACTTTCTTTTTCGCGCTCGGTTGGGTATTGGCGTTTCTGGCTTGGTTTCCAGGTGGCCGATTTCCAGGGTGTGACGCCAGCACGGTACATCTCGTCGACCTATCACACACCCTGTTCAGTTCAGTTCGATCTGAATCGCGTCCCCCAAGATGGAATGATCAAGAGGTGGGGGGCCACCGAGATGGACTGACCTCTTCCAAACTCAATCCCTTTGTCTCGGGGATCGCAAGGTACACGTAGACGTAGCCAAAGACGAGCATACCGAAAAATATCAGTAAAATTAGAGGTCCGATTCTACCGCAAGGAAACAGGGAGGGGTTCAGTATGGGGTGGCCCCGAACAACATAAAGGCGCTATGCAGGGTACGCACTTGGCTGCAATACGAGGGGCAAAGAACGAGAGCAAAAAATTCCATATCCAATCTAAAACGCAGACCACGTACATCGACGACGCACGTCCCATTCTCAGAGAAAGTAGAACAAAACAGACACGCAAACTCACTCGTGGCACTACCCAGCGCGATACACTTGGCCCGCACGCGCAACGGAAAACTCTCCCCGAGGTACACCCACGGCGTCGGGCCCCAAAACATCGAGAACCCAAACACATGCAGAACCGCAAACGCGATGAGGGTGTCCCCGCCGCTCTTGTTTCTTCGGGAGAGGTCTGCGAAGGGTGTCCCCGTGGGCGCTAGGGTGAAGTGGCCGACGAGCCCGGCGATGATGGCGCAGATGGCTTCCCAGAGGGCACCTGTCAAGAGGGACTGCAGTGGTGGTCGTAGTTAGGGGTTTGAATGCGTGCGTGGAGATGTGTGGATACATACGCGACGGCGACCCCATGTTTCAATGAGGATGAGAGCGGGTAGGGTTCGGCCGAAAACGAAGGGGGAAAGGCAACGTGGGCAGAATGCTTCTCTACGCGCGGCGCCTTGTGGAAGCGGACGGGGAACGGGATGATGCTACAATTCATCCAGCAGCTGAACGGACAAAACTTTTATTGTGCGTGTTCTTGCGGCGTTTAGCAGATTTGGAGACCGCCTCTTAGGGTGATTCTGACTGGAACGATAAGATTACTATGGGGATACGTTCTTTCAAAGCGCGGGAACTCAGTAGGTCGTGTCCTCGTGTTGCTTCTGCGAGTTCAGCGACATGTGCTTCTACCACGTCGGAGTCAATTGGAACAGAATTGAGCTCTGCAATCACAGCACGTGCTTGTTCGCCCCGATGCGTGCCCAACAAATGGCGACTGTTCATAGACCATCGATCATCAATCATGAGTGTCAGACGATCAATGCGGGGGAAGAGAGGAACCACCCACGGTGATTCTGGCAGGAAGAAAACACCCGAGAGTAGAACAAGCCCCCACAACATCTGCAAACCAACGGGAATACGCCAAGATGCAGAGTTGGCGATGGTATGGGTTCCGAGATCGATGATGTAACTCAGGAAGATGCCAATGATGATCTGAAGCTGATATAACACGAGCATCATGCCACGGATAGATTTCGGTGCCGTTTCGCCGTTGTAAAGAGGCACGATGGCTTCGAATGAACGTTGAGGGGGAGACGTTGGAGACGTGGAGGAGGGACAAACCAGACAATGCACCGACACCGAGGCCAGCAATGAACCGTCCTATCGTAATTTGGGCGATCGAGTAAGTGGTCGCCGTTTGGATAGCCACACCGATAGTAAATATAGCAGTCCATAAAAGGATGGAACCACGTCGTCCCATGCTATCTGTTGTGAATGCTTGTGCAAGAGAGCCGCTAGATGGTAAGTACGCCATCAAACTACGAATATATTCTGAAGGCAAATTCTTACACGAACGTCCTGCAAAAGAAGGGGTTTTGGAGAATGCATTTCGGCACAATGCAAACAAAACATACCCAGCAGACAGGAGTGATGTTATGATACTCTGGCGCGAACTCGACAAGTAGTATATCCCATCCGGGCTCACTTGGCCGAAACGCCGTACAAAGTCAGGCATGATCAAGATGCCCTTGGAAAGGGTGAACACTTTCTCGGATTAACCGGAGTCTAAAGGCAGACGTACGGAGATCACACCAATGTCGTAACCAAAGAGGAAACCTTTTCAAAGAACTCAGTCTAGCAAGATCAATGTATCAGATATCATTGTCTACAGGGAATATATGGCTCACAAAAGCTGGTCGGTGAACGGAGAGCAGTCACCTCCTGAGAATGGGATGAATGCATGAATGCCTCGCGAGACCTTGAGGTATATTTTTCTATAGCATACCGAACGCAATGAAAGTAGCAAGCAATATAGCTCGTTGATTAGTCGGAACGTGACGTGTTTCCGCCATAACGATACTGCTTCTTTAATGCCTTGATAAAAAGGTAACGTGAGTGGGGGGATCAAAGGGCGGAACAAATCTTTGCCTTAGCTAGCGTTCTATATGAGCGTCGAAATGTCCACACGTTCATATGACAAACAGTCGCCGTGGGCTGTGGGCGGACCGATCTTGCAAGGAGCATTAAATAAAAGCCGGGAGAAACATACATCTCGATCGCGTATACCGCAAAAGAATGCAAGATGCAAGAACCCAGCAAGATTAAGTTTCATGATACGTCCCTTGATCATCCGTTCTCCGACCTTGTAGCGATGATACGATTTTCGTGGTCTGCGGGGAGAAAACCGACTATTAGTGCGAAAGACATTGAGTTGAACAACAATGCACGCTTTAGGATGGTAAGGGTCTTCGGTCCATGGGGTATGATTGGACACATTTACGCCCGTCACATGGACCTATTCTGGAGCGCCATACCTATGTCGGATAAATTGTATACAATGTGCTCACTTGCGGCGGAACATGTGATTCGAGTCGGCGGACAGCCCCAAACAGCGATGCAAGGCACAACACGAATGCAAAATATTTGACCCACAATACATGGAGAACTATCCTATGGCATAGATCAGACCTAAGCCACTTGGATGGACTATGGGAATGTACCTTATTGTAGGAGATCGGAAGTTTCAGTGAACCTGGAGGCATGACGCCCGTTGAGCGGCGTGGGGTTATGTGAACGTGATTGATTGAGTGTCCGATCCAGCTTGTCCGCAGGGGCCAAAGGATTCGATTTGACAGGCGTGTTACCCGTAGATACCATCTGAGACTTTGATAAGGTTCTGCAGTCATGTACCAACATATTCGCTGTCAGAGATGAGTCTAGCAGGCGGAGGCGACGCTATAACATTAGCACCCAAAGTTGTCCAACTCGAAGTGTGCTTTGGAACGTGTATGAAGGCACTGGTGACGCTAGCTGGTACTAAGCGAGACGTATAAGTACACGCGGAAACAAAACGTTTCAGGTTGCCAGATCCTCGGCCGAGCAGCTGCCCACACGGCGTTACGCTATATATTGACCTGCGTGTACCTGACCATACTTACCACCGCACAAAACACTCTTTTATTTGTTGGCGAGCGCACGCATGGGAGAGAAGCCCTGAAGAACAAGGTATCTGCTTGCGCTAGAACCGCAAACTTGGCTTGCCGGAACAAGTAATATGACGAGTGGCTATGGAAGTCATCGAAAAGGCGGAGAATGATGTGTTTCACACGAATTACGAGCAGACGAAGACGAGAAGGAGCAAGTACGGACAGCCGGAAGGTGGCCGTGGCGAACAGAAGACTTAAAACATTTGTTCAAAGGATCCCGACGCGGGCACTTAGCACGTGAGTCGATGTTACCCAGTTTGGAAATGCTTCTCTCCCTACAACTTCTTCCTCTCTTTGTCTTCCACATCTCACTCCAGAGCGTCTCGCTCGCCCTCCCTTCCCTCCCCCCCTCGCGCTCATCGTCGTCCGCCCACAACGATGATGAACGTCCCCCTCGTCCCAAACCGTCGTAGATCCATGTCCGATCCATTCTGGGCTGCGCTCCAGCCGCCCCCAAACGAGTCCCCTGCAGATCGCGACCGCAGGCTCTTTGCCGAACTTGAAGCAAAGCGCGTTAGCGATGGCATCGACGAAATGCTCAGACAGGAGAGGAAAGAGCTGCGGACGAAACAAGAAGTCAAGATACTCCTCCTTGGCCAGAGCGAAAGCGGTAAGAGCACAACGCTCAAGCGTGAGTACCTCCCCTGCTTGGCTCCTTTCCCACTTCCGTCGCACTTCCGTCGTGTCGCTTGCCGCCTGTCCGATTCCGTCGTCACTCTTTATCGCCCGCGGCCTGTATGCGCCGAATTCGGAGAACGGAGTTGTATGGGCGAGAAATACTTCCTTTGTTAGACTGATAATATCGCTATTGTCGTTTTATCTCCCCCACCCTTCGTTTCTTTGTTTCTCATTCGAAAGAGACGCTCATGACAGACGTAGAATTTCAGTTGGTGCATGCCCCAGCATCATTCCATGCTGATCGTATTGCATGGCGTGCTGTTGTATACCTGAATCTCGTCCGTTCCATTCGCAGGCAAGCGTTCCGCTTTGCTTTATCTGAGCCCTCATTAATATCCTCCTAGGATGTTGGATGCCATTTCCCCGGACACTGAGGATGACGACAATGATGACCCTGATAGTGCATCTCGCCCAAGACATAACCATCGTCAGGGTACCCAGGTTGTCAAGTACGAACAATACCGACGGGCACTCGAGCCTCTCAAGGAACTCGAGGAACGCCTGACACGAATGCTCTCTTCGCCTGACGAAGACGAACCGACACGTATACCTCCTGGGAGATCCGACTGGAACAGTGGAACCACCGGACTTAGCACTCAAGGCACGGTCACCAAGAACGGACGTCCAACACCTGTCGTCACCATTCCTGTCTCTCGTCAGCCTTCTCTTCCCCTTTCTCCTGTGTCACCTACATCATCCCCCGGAGGCTCGAGCAGTGGGTCGTCCAAATCAAAACAATCTGAAGTTAGCGTGCATTATAGGTCTAATTGGAAGAAAGCATTTTCTCTCGGTAATAGAATCAAAAGCCCTAAAAGTGCCCACACAAACGAGATTGAGGGATGGTGGGATGACCCATCAGATCCTGTTCATGTACTCAATGCATGTGCCCCACCAATGCTAGCTCTTTGGAAAGATGCCAGCGTCAAGCAACGGCTGCGTGAAAGGGGGCTAAGAATAGAAGAAAGCAGTGGCTTGTAAGTGATCCCGTTCGCTTTCATCTACTTATCGGCAATTGACTTCCGTTTCCATCAGTTTCTTGGATGAGATTGCCCGCATCACTGCTCTGAGATATTTCCCAATTGATCGTGCGTGCCTCTGTCTTTTGTCATCAAGTGACTGGTCCCGAGACTTGGCTGTCCTGCAGAGGATGTTTTGAAGGCACGCTTGAAGACCATGGGGGTTGTAGAACACACTTTTTCAATCCCTGAGTCCCAGCGCAACATTGACTGGAAAGTATATGATGTCGGTGGCGCACGCAATCAACGCCATGCCTGGGCTCCGTATTTTGAAGACGGTATGTCTGATGTGATCATTATCTCCTTATCCTATCTTATCTACAATCAGTGAACGCGATCATATTTTTGGCGCCGATCTCGGCATTTGATCAGGTCCTTGCTGAGGTAGGGTAAACCACTCGGGATGTTTTTCCCTCCACTTACGATGCCTCACCTGTAGGATTCCAGTGTGAATCGGTTAGAAGATTCGTTTTTGCTGTGGAGATCTATTGTCTCCAACAAGCTATTGATGGACGTTAGCATCATACTTTTCCTAAATAAAATCGACCTTTTGCAGGTGAGCGCCCCACAGATCTCCGCCACCTCTCAGTTCATTGGGATTTTTCCTAGGCTAAACTGAAGGCTGGTGTCCGCCTCAAAGACCACATAACGCAATACGGCGATAGGCCTAACGATTTCGAAAACGTGTCAAAATGTGACTAATTACTCCTTCTACCATGGAAACCAGTTCACATCCTTCTAGACTTTCGCGATCTGTTTATTACGATACACCAAGAGTATTCTGTGAACAAGTGCAGAGAACTCAAGAGTGAGGTCGCACTATCGTCCGCATACTTTTGCCTGATAGCGCTCCAGTTCACTTTACCTCTGTCACTGATACCAGACGGACTGCTACGATCATCCAGAGGGGTGGGTGCGGTGGTACAATCACGTGTTGTTTTGCTGACGACGAGATCTGTGCAGTGCGAGAAATCATCATCACAGCCAATTTGAAGAGCATACAGCTCATGTAACCCCCGTGTCTCGCTTCATTTTACGAACTGCCTCCCCGTTGTTGAATTCGTTCTCAGCCGTGGCTTGCGTATCTTATAACAGGACATCCTATAATCTGTTTCTCCGGGTTTCTTGTTTGTATCCCATGCACTCCCTCCGTTCAAAAGAAACGACTTGCACTGTCTTTTTAAACGTGTTGCCTACCCCTGCTCGCTCTTGCTGTCCCTCCCTATATATACCTATCTATTACTCCGTAATTCTTTGTTCCAATGACCACGCATTACATAGACTCCTGAATAGTACCAGTAATCATCTGATGCCCCCATGAGATGTGTGACCTCTTGAAGAGGTGGGAATGAAGATGACGAGCGTAAGGTGGAATATACATTCTATTGATACTATTACATTGCGTCAATTATTTCCTTCAGCTTCACCTCGTCTAAGATCTCAAATCCTTTTCCGGATGTCACTTGTGCGAGCTGGACATTGTGGTGATCGAGCTTCTCCTCCATCACTTGCTTCAGCACCCGCAGTGTCAGTTTTTGAGCTTCCAGAAGGCTGATTTGCTAGGGCAATGTCAACTAAGCAACGTGATAACATAGCGGGGCGACTACCTTGTACCACTTGTCCTGGAGCTCGCTTTGTGCAGCCTCTGAACCAGATCCAATCGCTTTTGCATCATATCGCATAAACGTCCCTGAAGGATCCGTGTGGTATCTAGCAAATACACACACCCGGTGAACACCATTCCAAAAGACACATCGCTCTCGACTCAACACTCACAATTGCGGTCCCAACTCGTCAATACCCGCAATCAACAACGCCACTCCAAACGGCCGACTCATCATCGCCTCCTCGTCATGCACGCTCTCTCCAAACCTGAGCGCAAGATCACACACCGCCTGAGTGGCGCTCTCAACCTTGATTCGTTCGTCGTACGTGAAGGCATGGTTTTGTGCGGTGACGCGTGCGTGATCGATCATAGTGCGTGCGTCGGCGGTGAGACCAGACATGGCACATCCGAGGTGACAGTCGATCTCCATGATTTTTTCGATGGAGCTGGATTCGAGGAGAGGGGATTGGACGCGCTTCTCGACGGCGAGGATGACGCCTTCGCGGGTGCAGACGCCGATGGTGGTCGAGCCGAGCTGAGGGGGTTTTGAGTGCCTGGGTGAGGATTGGCGAAGGGATCGGAGTGCTTACTTTGATGGCTTCGATGGCATATTCGACTGAGTCGTTGGGTTAGAGCGGGGATGGGTTGTGAAGTTGATGGGGGTGTGCTTTACCTTGGAACAATCGACCTTCTGGAGAGAAGGTGTTTACGCCACGATCTGGAAAGGGATGATACACCATGAAGTGATCGAGAGCGTTGCGTTCGCTTACCGTACTCTGAGCGCGTCAAGAACATGATATACGAGGTCAAGGTGAAAGGTACGCCGAGTTATGACGCCTCCGTCGACGCGCGTCGCGGTGTGGTGATGGGAAGAACCTTCCTTTTACGCACACAACGCCGACCAAGGTCGAACAGACTCGGAACTATATGAATCCGAGTTGTCAATCCGAGCACTTTTCACACCAAACTGGCTCGTAAACAGGTTCCTATGCCTGCTACACCTCTGGGTCCGACTGATCTGCGTTCGATCCTCACCTTTACAACCAATCTAGCACGGCTTGCCGGGACCATCATCCTGGAAGGCTCCCAAGCCATTCAATCCGCTTCTTTCATCGACGAGAAGAAAAATTCTGCAGATCTGGTGACAGAGTACGATGTCGCCGTCGAGAACTTCGTCATGACCGAGATCAAGAACACGTATCCGAGCTTCAAGTTGTGAGTGTCGCGTTTCGAGGCGCAAGCCGCGTTCATCACCCCCCTACAACCTCGCGTTTCGGCGTTGTGTGCTCTCAGTATCGGGGAGGAGTCGCACGCTTCTGGGGTGCGTGCAGCGTTGACGGATGATCCGACGTTCTGCGTTGACCCTATTGGTGAGCTGGGTAAAGATGTGTCTTGCTTGTGCGGTGAACCTCAGATGTTGAGCTTCGCTAGATGGTACCACCAACTTTGTCCACGGCTTCCCGTTCTGTTGCATCTCTCTCGGTCTCATGTATCAGAAACGTGCTGTCCCGGGTGTCGTCTACAACCCGTTCTGGGACTACCTGGTATGTGACCTTGCTACACCATCCAGCCTACAGTAACGTCGTACAGTATACGGCGATCGAGGGCCAGGGGTCCTACCTCACCCGGGGCACTGGCCAACCAATGAAGCTACCATTGGCCGCTCCGAAACCCCTTCCTTCTCTATCCAATGCACTCATTGGTGCGTTCCCCGTCCATCACATATCGCATTGTTTATCCCGATGACCCTAGACGTGGAATGGGGCTCTGACCGGGCTACGCCCGTGATTGAGTCGAAATGCGATGCGTATCTACGCCTGGTAGCAGATCCTGCTTCTGTGGCGCGTGGACGGATGGCACACTCGCTTCGGACGACGGGAAGCGGGGCGCTCAACTTTTGTCTGGTTGCCCAGGGTGCTATCGACGTGTGCTGGTGAGCTCTGCATGTAAACATCCATTCCGCTTCGGTTTACGCGTGAATCAGGGAGATTGGATGCTGGTAAGGAGCCATTCAGCGGCTTTGTTGTCCAATCGACGACTGACTGGGTGACATCTTAGGCCATGGGATGTCTGTGTGAGTTTCTATGAGGCCTCTATGAGCTGCAACGTTTGAATGAGGTTTAATAGGCCGCTATCGTCATCATAGAAGAAGCGGGCGGTAGCGTTACGTCCTGTTCGCTCCTTACATCGGAACGCTCGCACGTCGATCCGTTCACGCTAACCCCAGAAGTCCTGATGGGCCGTGAGTTTCTGGTCATCAGAGCCATCTCGGCGACGCAAGGTGAGACTGGGAGGGAAGCAGGCTTACGTCTCGCCAAAGAGTTTTACGAGACGGTTGGGAATACGACCCCGATGTTGCGGGGCTAAGTTAGAAGCTTACACATGGAGTGACGATATAGATAAGCGAGGACGACTTGAACGTTCGTGAGATGGTTATCTTTAGCGGACCGACAGCGGACGAGCGGGTGGGTCAGATAGGAAGGTGATCTGTCGATCGATATGCTTGGCAGACTGCTCCATTCGTTGGGGTTCCAGCCGGTATTCGGTCCCCCTTTCAACATCCATCATGCCGACCACTCTGGGACCCGCTGAGCTGCGCTCTGTCCTTGCCTTCACCGTCAACCTCGCACGCACTGCGGGCACACTCATCTTGGAAGGATCTCAGGCGATCCAGTCTTCCTCCGATGTCAACGAGAAAAAGAATTCGGTTGATCTGGTAACGCAGTACGATGTGGCTGTCGAGAATTTGGTCATGAGCGAGATCAAGAAAGCTTATCCCACCTTCAAATTGTGCGTGCTATTTCTGACACTCACGGCGGTTCAATGCGCTTGACTCGATGACAGCATCGGCGAGGAGTCTTATTCCACTGGGACGCGTCCCGAACTGACCGACGAACCGACGTTTTGCGTGGATCCCATCGGTGCGTATACGCTTCTCTAGTGCTCATCCCAGGGCACGAATTCACGCATTACAGATGGCACCACGAATTTCGTGCACGGCTTTCCGTTCTGTTGCATCTCCCTCGGTCTGATCTACCACAAACGTCCGGTCCTCGGCGTCGTGTACAACCCTTTTATCGAGTATCTAGTGAGACCTCCGTGTCCCGCTCTCGTCATGAACAACGGTTTTGACGTTCCCCTTAGTACACGGCGATCGAAGGCCAGGGATCGTACCTCACGCGAGGCAACGGCCAACCTCAAAAGCTTCCCCTTGCATTCCCAAGGCCCCTCCCCTCCCTTGCCAAGGCTCAAATCGGTACTATTCCCCTATCCGTCACTTGCCCCTCGATAGACCTGACCGATCGCTGACAGCCGTCGAGTGGGGTTCCGACCGAGGCACGCCTACCATCAACGACAAGGTAGGTTCGTTCCTGAAGCTCGCTGGGGACGCTTCCGTTCCGGGTGGCAAGATGGCACAGTCGCTTCGTTCAATGGGAAGTGCGGCGCTCAACTTTTCGATGGTTGCGCAGGGTGCGCTGGACATGTACTGGTGAGGTTTTTTGTTTTTTTCTGTCGCTCGTTCGTTGTCGTGTTCGATGCTGATATGGGCGTTAGGGAGATTGGATGCTGGTGAGCAGGTTTTCGCTGGTTGAGCGAGATGGGCCATTGCTGACGGATTGATATACCTAGGCCGTGGGATGTATGCGTGAGTGAGGGTGATTTGGTTGCTCGTATCCTACTGATAAGAGTTGTTGCAGGCTGGGATCGTGATTGCACAAGAGGCCGGCGGTGTCGTGACGGGTTCACATGATGTTTTGAGCACGGCAAGCGCGGACGTGGATCCTTTCAAAGTCACGCCCGAGATCCTTGCGGGTCGCAAATATCTCGTCATCAGAGGCATTCCAGATCTGCCCAACGAGATGGGAAAACAAGCCCAACTTCGCATCGCGAAAGAGTTTTACGCGACTGTCAACGATGCGGAGCCAAAGTAGAGATTATCGAGGACCCTGTAAGGCTTTGTAAGATACATGTATCGTGATAGAACAGTAGCGTTGAAAGGAGTTGCGAGTACATGGTTTGGATTAACATAAGGGTTCCCCAGCGCATGATGAGAGAAAGACTATGAAGGCAGCCGCCAGTGCGAGCGAAGGAGACCAACTGGGCTGACCGGCGCAGAGTGCAAGCGTGTTAAGGAAGGATAGCACAGTTCCAAGCCCCGTCTCCCTCGTAAATCGCGCCCTAAGGTAGGACGGCCTTGAGATATGAGAAGTGTGGCATGCAATAGGGTGACATACCAATTTGACGAGCAGGAAAACGATGACGACCTGTACAGCTGTTGAAGCTTGAAGGTGTGCCGACGTATCCCTAACAATGACTGAGGGAATAGAATGGTGTTGATGGCGACCGCGGGGAGAGTAGCCCAGAACCATTCCTGCATCCAGAAGACAGTGCAGGCGACTGGCGGTGTAGTGAGTGGGTATGCGGTGATAAGGGGTTAATCTTACCGTGGAGGAGATTTCCGAGTGCGTAGGGAAGGGAATAGTATGTTTGGACTGGCTCGACGAGATTCGACTTGGACGACGCGGGCGTCAGACGTATAAACCTGAAGAAGCGTTCGAAGAGGGTGGGTTCATCTGGTGTAACTTTGACGGCGAAGAGGCCTCTGATACCATAGTAAAGCTGGCAGGCGACGTTGAGGAAACGATCTCTCTGCTGACGCTGATGTCGGACAGGTCCAATTGACTATCTCGTCGATCCCGGGACGAGCCGTGAACTATTTAAACTTTACGCCCCGACGTACGGCATTGACTCGTAGCAACGTTGTCAACCGACTTTTGAGGACAACATTGACTCGGGCTTGTTGTTGTCGCTGATGCTGATGGTCGTTGATTAGCTTTGTATAGCGTATCTACCCTTTCCAGGGATTGTTGATTAATCGTGGGCCATCCAACGGGCTTGATATCAACCCGTGGAAAAGAGAGCCGAATTGTCTGTGTCTAAAAAAGGGACACAAGCAGACAGTGCGTGTAAGGCGGTCAGCCGAGGCCTTCATCAAAGTTTCTCACCTCGTCCACTTCTCTCTCGTCTCCCGTCCCCCTCCTTATCCCCTCCCATGGCCCTCCACCGCAGACAACAGGTTAGCAGTGCCTCCACCAATGCTGCATCCGCTTCCAATACCGCCGGTACCGCCTCGTCAGCCAGCGGAACAACCGCCGTCGCCTCTGGGACTGCTACCACTTCAGCCTCACCTGTCGGTATAACGGGTGGTCCTGGGTACAACGCAAGCGCGACCCCGGTCACTACCGTCGGTGCTAACGGGAACCCTGGAGAGATCGTTTTCACCCAGCCTCCCCCCCAGTCGACCTCCTTTTACAAGATTGCTGAGGGTGAATATGTCACCTTTGGCTGGAACTTCAGCTACCTCGCATACACACCCACCGCCATAACTGTATCCGCCGCCTGTGAAAATGGCAACACATATCCGGTGGGCCCCACAGACGGCGTCATTGGAGGGGACGCGCAAAGCGTCGTGTGGTATCCATATGGTTACCAGACCGCCAACCCTAGCTTGCCCCTTGCACAAGCGGAGTATACCTTGATGATATTCGGTGCAGGCGGTCCTAGTGCAGCCCCAACTCCCGGGTACCTTGAACCGAACAGTCAACTCCAGTTCGCATTGTATACCCCTCAACCGTACACACCACTGGCAAGCGGTATGTCGTTTTCATCTCGTTCTCTCGCATCCGACTGATCTATTATATTCTCAGGTTGGCAGTGCGCGGGTTGTGGAGGTGCACTTGAACAATTCACAGCCCATCCTGCCTCCATCGCACTCATCACCACCTTGCTGGTCATTTTCCTCTCAGGGTTCACGACGCTGCGCAGGGTCTGAGACTGGGCGCATCCTTCTTTTTGTTTGTGGCCGTACATTGGAAAGTCGATTGTCTTTGGGATTGCATAGACATTTCGAATGGACTTGCATTGGACACCGCACATACGTACTAAGGTATCTTACGTTCCTCGCTTTCATGCCGCATTTTTCATATGGCTATCTCTATAACGCCATATCACTTGCACATTTGTGGTATAATGTGTTCTCGCTACGCATCTTCAAGCTTGTTGCAGCTTTCACGCTTCACAGACCGCTTGCCATACCACATTGTGTTGCTCCGATGGACGTGTCTTTGTCTGCCTGACTGGTTTGCACAGTACATGCGATCAATAGAGACACTCATTTACTCGAGCGTGCAAGTGGTGTATGGTGACTTTAGTAGTCACACAAATAACACGGACCATCACACCTTAGACTAGTCACAGATGCCGAATTTTCCTGGTTGAAAGGCAGCAAACACTGCATGCATATACTCACCAGATCTTTGGCCATGTACACTTTCTGGGGCGATCCCCCGCGCGACCACACTTGGTGGCGAAACGTTCCACCACCATATGCGTCGGAGCCTCGAAGCTCACATGAGCTCGCTCGGCATATTCTTAGCAAAGGTTGGACTTCGCAATGCACGGAACTCCCATGTGCCAACGACACCCTGTCTTTGCAAGTCAGCATACTGGTCGAGTCCTAATCGTGTCCGAAACCCTTCGCAAGGCTGCAAAGAGAACTCATGATAAGACGGGCTATGTTTAGGATCCCCTCCGCGGGATTCTGATCCACTCCCACCCGCATAGGGCCGCTCAATACTTTGCTCACCTCAGGACCACCCGAGCTCCAATTCACATGTTCCGGACCGCATGCTGCACGACTCCGTACAAAGTCACCTGATGTTCGGGAGAACCAGGTCTCGCTAACTTCAAAGCCAGGGGGGAATTCATATTTAAATGTCATCACGAAGAAGCGGAGATATTCCGAGTGCGTTCCTTCCCCGCCAAACCTCTCTTAGGCACCAGACTCTCAGCACGTTATGGCGAAGGACGTGCCAACAAGCAGGAGGGCGGTACTACTTGCAATCTTCATCGCGTTTGGTGAGTGTGATGGCTTCTACCATTATAACGAATCCGACGAACTGACGGGTTTATAGGAGGTAAGATTTCGACTGTCAGAGATGGAATAGAATTAGATCTCTTGGGCAGGATTTCTGTTCGGATATGATATGGGTGTCATCTCGGTACGACATTTTTTCCATCTATGTGTTCCTTCTGTCCTCAATTCGCTCTATAGGGTTGTCTTATAATGCCAGACTTCATATCCCGATTCGGCCAGATAGATTCCACTGGCCAGGCGTACCTGTCTAGCTCAAGACAGTCAATCATCGTCTCGTTGCTTTCAGCAGGGTACGTCTATGTTGTTGTCTCCTCTGACGGACTTGAATTCACATCATCTCTGCAGAACCTTTTGGTGAGCTCATATTCTGTGCTTCGCCAAGAGACCCCTCTCACCTAGCAAATAGTGGAGCGCTTGCGCAAGCGTTCACAGCTGATCGACTAGGCCGTCGAGGCTCCATTCTCTTCTGGTCTGCAGTGTTTACAGTTGGCGTTGCCATTCAAACAGGGACGACATATTCCCTGGTGCAGCTTGTCATTGGACGTTACATCGCCGGTCTAGGTGTCGGCTCTCTATCAGGTACAGACTTGTGTGCCAAGTCGTCATCGCAAACTGAATGTATGTTCCACAGCCATCGTCCCGCTTTACAACGGAGAAACCGCACCGAAAGCGATTCGTGGAACGATTTTGGTGATATATCAAGTACAAATTATCTCTGGGTATGTGTTGCAATTTCCGATCTCTGTCAAAAGTCAATGGTAATTTCACTAGGATTTTCTTGAGTTATCTTTTCGAGCTGGGCAGCCATACGCTCAATAACTCGGGCTCATGGCGCATTCCAGTTGGGCTGCAGATGATCTGGGGATTGATCCTGCTCTCCGGCATGTTCTTCCTACCAGAGTCACCGTAAGTCTCTTTGCGCCGTTTTTGTGGGTCTTCCTTCAAAGCAAAGATGTCCCTCCAGTCGTCACTTGCTTGGAACTGGCAGAGGTGAAGAGGCAAGACGCGTCATTGCAGAATTAAACAATGTTTCGGAGGACGACACCCTGGTTATCGAGATTGTCGAAGAGCTCGATTTTGCTATCAAAGCGGAGAACCAGGGTGGCAAGGCAACCTGGCTTGAATGTTTTTCTCCGAGAAACGCCATGTGGCGCCGTACGATCAACGGAATGATGCTGCAGTTTATACAACAACTAAACGGACAGAATTTTTATTGTGCGTCGTGTGCCCTTGGGTTGCGTACCATCGTATCTGAACTTGAAACAATTTCATTCGGTAGATTACTATGGGGATACTTTCTTCGAGAATGCCGGTGCTGGGTAAGCCAACGCGTCCGTCTATGTCCTGGGTACATTTTTACCAAGTATCGTAGTCTTTCACCCTATGTTATTCAGACAATCTTGGGGGCAGTTTCGGTGGTAGGGACGCTTCCAGCACTATACTTTATTGAGGCTTGGGGTCGCCGCAAGGTCCGTTCATATGCAAAGATCCGTCAACACTCCATCTAACGTGTCTTAAGTCGCTGCTTCTCGGCGCATTCGCACAAGCAATTTGTGCATTCATCGTGCGTTCTGTCCACTTTCCACGAGCAGCCTTTACTCAAAGAACTCTTTACAGGTCGCGCTTGTCGGCCATTTCTGTCTCGCAGCCACTGGAACCCCTGCCTCTGCGTTGACGTCGCGCGACAAGGCAGCTGGAGGTGTAGTCATTGCATTCGCGGTCCTTCAGGTCTTCATATTTGGGACGACATGGGGCCCAACACCTTGGGTGTACCTTGGGGAGTCCTTCCCACTCCGTGTCCGACCTAAATCGATCGCCCTCGGAAGTGCTGCGAGTGAGTACCGTTCGCATGCGTTCCGAAATGCGCGGTGTGCTGATGGGCTACGCGCGCCTAGACTGGTTCTGGAACTTTATGCTGTCCTTCTTCTCCCCACGCATCGTAGCCAAGTGCGTCCTTCAACCTCACCCTCTTTTACTTTTACTTTCTTTTTGCTTGTACACGAGAAGCCGGCGGCTCAACGTGTTTTTTTTTGGCTGGTAGGATCGGTCCCTTGATCATGCTCGTCTTCTGTGGGATGCTCGTCGTCGGTCTCTTTTACGTCTACTTTTTCATCCCCGAGACCAAGGGGATCACGCTGGAAGAGGTAACGACCTTTATCGCCTCGCCCCGTTTCGCGAAAGCTCATCGCCGCCACAGGTCGACGAGTTGTACCGGTCTGGTATCCCTGCTTGGCGCTCGGCGGGATGGAAGCCAAGCGAGAAGTATTATCGCCACGACGTACACGAAGTGCACGAGAAGCGTCTCTCGGGATCCGAGGACGTGGCTTGAGGCTGTTGGTTGAGAAAGGGGTTCGTCACGGCCGTGTTGATGTATTTGAGGCAGGAATTTAGTTTTTACGCATTTTTGAGCTCGCTAGTGTGAGTTTGACTAACCAGTTCGTGTACCGGGCGAATGGCCAGTCGCTAACAGACAGCTGTCCATCAATGCATGAATCATGATGTGTACGTGATGTCTTTGTACGGAGGGTCCGTATAACATGGATCATTCATCCTCAAACATGAAATTTTGCAACTAGTGGACAGACAAACGTTCCCGCTATGTGCACTCACCCACACGTGCGACGTCCCCAGTGATACTAAGATGACGTCTCCGACAGCCAGCTCTCCCAATTTCGGACCGTATCCTTCAGCGAGCTTGCGCCACTGACCCCATCCACCCCATTCCTCGGCGCATTCGAATCATACGCGATGCCAAACACACCCTCCACGATTGCCCTTCGAAGAAAAGGTACGAGGACGCGGACATACGCCGCCCCTGCGGCGCGTATAGCCTCCCTCTCGGCAGCGTCACCCCGCCACTCCCATACGTACGCCAACAACGCCTCCCCGTTCCTAGCCAGACCCGCCTCGAGCGCATCCAGAACGCCGTCCAACGCACCCATCGGGGCGAGCGCGCGTAGTCGATTGAGAGTCCGTAGGTACGTGTTCAACGTCACCGCGAGCGGGGTGAACGTGGTCAATAGGTGGGGCGGCATGTGTGCTGCGCTAGATGGCTGAATGGATATCGCGGAGAGCGCAGGAAGGGGTTGGGTAGTAGAGACGAGCCACTTGCTTGGCGGGGTGGATTTGCCGCTCGACGACCTAGATGCATGTTTGGCGAGTGTGGTGGACCATTCGCGTTCTGCTCCTGTTTTGATGTCGCGAGCAAAACCGTCTATGACGGCGCGTGTGATGAGCGGAGATAGGAGTGAACGAAAGTCCTACACGAATGAAGATGGACACGAGATGTCGATGCGTCAGCATGAATGACACGTACCATCCCGATACGCGCCATGGCTGAACTACAGTAGGCGAGCTGAGTTGCGAGCGGGGCAAGATGGGGATAAGCACGTCGAAGGTAGGTCTTGATTGTCGGAAGCAATAAGCCCAGCAGTGTTGATGGAAGGGTGTGTTTGATCACTGGATTGGGGAGGGGTGTCGTAGACGGCAAGTGAGACGACGAAGCAGACCCATGTGACGATGACCGCTCAAGAAAGATGGTCGTATACTGCGTAACGAGGTCGTAGGCACCTTCGCGCCAAACATCAATGTATTTTTTCAGGAACCTCGCAACGTCCTCCGCGTGCCGGTCCATCTCTTTTTCGCGATTCCCCGTGTTGGCCCCTGTGATATTATCCCCGTCATCGCTGAACGTGGTGACCGACATGCCAGCGTCCCGTTCGACGGCTTGGAGTGCATTTAAAAGGCAATCTATGCGCGCGCTCACGAACGCGAGCGCCAGCTCGCTTTCAGGCATGACTTGCATCCTGCGGAGAAACTGGACCGCCTTCCAGAACGCAGGCAGTTTCCGTCCAGGCTCGTGCAACGTACCAAGGAGAAGCAATCGCATCGCGTGTAACGAGGACGCAATCTCCGCTTGTAACGCGCTCGCGAGCGGAAGGGGGGGCGTATGCCCGTCAGACTCGGGTTGTTCGCCGTCCTGCGATCGGATGGTAGAGAGTGCAGAGAGTGCCGTGGTGGCGTGTCCGGCCAACGTCAGTGCCTCGGCGTAAAGCCCGTTACGGACGCAAGTGTCCATCAGGACGGGGACGTCGAGCAAATCACGAAGCTTGTCGTATTGTTCCAGAACGACGCGTGTGCGTTGCCGTTCTTCGATCACGGTAGGACCGCTCTTCTCGCGGAATGTGCGTGCCACATCGTCGAGCGCGGGGAGAGCTGTGTCCAGTAGGGTATTGAGCGAGGTATTGAGTGACGAGAGAGAATTCAGAAGCGCAGAGGATGTGTTGTGTGAGGAAAGGATCGTTGGATACGATGTATGTGCTAAGGCGTTCAACGAGGCAGTTAGCGTGTGCGATTGGGTGGAGAGGGTCGTCGGGGCCGCCAACAAGTCGGACAACTGGAGGGAAGGTAGTCCACCGAGATACGACGCATTTTCGGGATGTTCTGTGAGAGTGACAGAGGACGAGAAAAGGTCCATCAGGGTCGTAGCCTCGTCATTGGCCATCATGGCTGAGTCTGTAGTGGGTCCAACAAGAATGTGGGACGCTACTGGACACCCGACTTTCAAGCTCAATTTCGGTCATCTCGCCAAAGTCAAGCCATTGACATCGACATTGACATTTGCCACGATGAGTGCGTTACAGCGATCAAGTATAGATACAAAACCAACAAGTGAATAGGTTAAACGTGTCACAGAGAGTGAATGTTGTCCAATGAAAGCGGATGGTGACAATTTATATGGGGTGAGATAATTGGTTAGGAAAGTGCCAGCTACAGCATTTGGATCAGTGAAAGTTAAATGCACAAAAACAAAGGTGAAGTGTATAGATCGCGGTCGAGAGAGGACCGCTTCCAAGGGGTGGGGATGTCGATTGGTTGCTAACACGACAAGTGGGTGATGGCTCTACCGCGCTACGCAAAGACACAGTTAAAGAACGAAGTCCCCGAAAAACGTACACTTACGACCATGGCGCGGTGAACGCGGACATCATTCGTAATACGGAGGTCTACACCGCGGAATGCACACACCATCTTCAACGCCGGGAGCTGGCGATGACCGTTGCCATTATCCCACACCTTGACCGTAATGCTCTCCAGTTCATCTCGAGTCTTGACGGCTTCCACGAGGGTCTGTAACGGGGTATCCTGAACCATGCCAAAAGCGAGGTGCTGAATTCCCGTCGGAAGTTGCCGGAAGACAGCGAGTATTGCAGACGTGGATGGGCGCTCCGTCCGCAGTCGACGAAGAGAACGGCATTGGATGATGGCTGTGGCGTGTTCGGATGTTGTACAGGAAGGGATAGCGAGTTCTTCCAAGCTCTCCATGTGGTTCTTGGTGAGGTAACCCAGCATGTCCGGACTGGGCTCACGGTCCAGTTCGATTGCGCACAAACTGTTCGATTGCGAGGACGTATGAAGAAGCCACTCGAGGAAGTCGAGCGAGGGTTCGAGCTGGCAATTCATCCTCAACCTGGTGAGTGCGTACGCGAACGGCGGACGTGTCAACCCTGGCGAGAGATGAGGAGTCTTCCCGGTGATTGAAAGCGACTTGAGGGAAGGCCAGATATCAAGAAGTTGGACTATAGACTGGTCGTTATCGGACCAGTTACTAAAATGTAACGATGTGATTGGTGGGCCAGTCCGGAGTAGTTCCAAGGTACCAGGCTCGAAGGACGGTGCTGGTCGACGCATGCGTTCGAGAGCGGGACTACCGACAATGTCATTCCCTGGTTCCCCGCAACCATAGAGGGCAAGATTGAGCTCGCGGAGGTTTGGACAGAGGGTTACAGCGCGGGCAAAACAAGCCTGTTGGAGTGGACCAGGCTGGTTGTTGTCCAAAACGACGCGCATCTGGACGACGGAGTCGCCAAGAATTCTACCGCGCTCTGTGGAACGGTCTACAGTGGAGACGAATGAGTTGTACGCAGCCTGCGAGCAAAGGTGAATTCCTTTGAAAAGGAGCTTTTGTGCAGGGAGCGACCACGACTTGCAAACGAGTGAGCAAGTTCTGAGAAACTCTGCGTCCACGGCGCTGTCGTCAAAGCTCACGGTCTCGAGGATGTCCAGCACGACTTCGAGCGGAATACCACATGCCGGGACACGGGGTGCTTGGGAACTGGCAGGGAACTTAGGGGGGAGAGGTGCGATGGCCAAGTCAAAAGACACCTGCTGGGGCTCAGCCTTGAGATGCGTTAGACACGCTCGAGTGAACGAGGAAAGCAGGACTCACTCTCGGATAAGGCATCCAGAATCGTAAAGAGGTGAATAGGCGCATGGCTATGGTAAGGGTCGTTGATTATAAGGACGTTAGTAGAAGATGTGAATCGTAGCAGAAGTATGGATGAACACCGTCCCAGGCGCATTCGAAGTCAGGGGAGGCGGCCATCGATCGGAGGACGAGTTCAATTTATATGTCGGCGATGCCCTCGACGGAGCGGACACGGTGATTTCGCGTAATTGGTCGTCCCAAGGTATGTTTTCCGATACAGCACAAGGTTCGGTTGTCCTGGATCTTGGATCCTCGGTTCTTCACGTGCCAATTGTTTGACCCATGCGGCTCAACAGGGCGCTCAGGAAATATGAACTCCTGATCGTGACTCGCAACGTTATCGTGTCGCCTAGGTGGTATCTTTCCTTCGTGACGGAACAAATGATCGGCCATTACCAAAGTAACTCAGCTCAGCCTCGCCAGCGTCGCACACTGCCGCAATGGCCCGGGAGGGCGAGGCAAGTCCAACACATCAAGTAAGCACTGCCCTTGTCATATGGCCGCTCAGACAATTCCAATTCAAGAGTTCTCACATACACCGGCCCTGGCGCTGGGCTATCAATGATTGGCCGAGAATCCGCTGAGAAACATAAGCTTTATTGAGATTAAGGCGTTCACAAGCGACCCACTTCACAAAGGGGCGGTCCCATTGTCTCGATTTAATACCGACAAGTTCGCATGAACTATAACAGTTGAGATTCAACGTCTAAAATGTAAAGTTTGACATGAGCGAATTACAACAAGGACGTGATCTGAGTTGGAGTCATATATTGCCTACCTGAAAAATGACAAGACAATTGGTACGGGAAGATTTGAATCATATGTTACTGGGGACAAGGACCAGTTTTGGTTGGATGAAGCATGACGCACTGCGAGATCCGTGAGATGAGGTCATCCGAAACATGAGCGGGGCGAGTGCGGCGCGTCATTCGGACGAAGTAGCGAATGGCAGCAGCCGGTCAGACAGTCTCGCCTAGCAAAAGCAATGCGCGCTGGGCAAGTATGGTCCCTGGCACGTTTGAGAGGTGCGCGGTCGGTGTGTGCCTGGTACAAAGGTGAGAAGGATATTCGCGAAGTGAGATTCCTGGAAGTGGGGCGTTGTACCTGAACGTTTGAACCTTGTGGAGTTGGGCAGAACCATATGATCACGACGCCTACTTGTGCTTAGCCTCCAGCCTTCATCACCGCGGACGAAGCAAACGGAGACAAGAGTCTCGTCCCGTTGGTGCAGAATTACCTCCGTGTGTCTTCCATTTCATCGCGGGATCTCAACCTTGAAAGAACAATGGATGACTGGCAGACAGCCTGATCTGTCTCAAGAGCCTCCGCCATCGTCGGTACCCTGATCTTGGGACCGTAAGCAATAGGACTTCGGGGAAACAAACGAGTCATGAGTTAGCTTCAACTGCTCGAGTTCGGAGCAAGGGAAAGATGAGATCTTCCAGAAAAGACCTTGTCCATTGTTCCGATCATCAAGCCCGAGTTTCACTGTTTGTCGAATAACATTGGGCGTATTACTTACCGAGTAGTACTAGTATAGTAAAACCCCAGTGGCAGGGCGCGTGACACATGTTTGAGCCACCCCGCTTAGCAAACAAGATCAAACTCGAACTTTGACGCCAAACCGTCAGCAAGGCAATGTCCAAGTCGACGCTGTCCTCCGTCGTCTCAACTCTGGTGCGAGCCTCAGTGGGCACCTCTGTATCGTCCACTGTCCCAGACGAAGATCTCGACAAGCATGTTGCAGACCTCATCCTCAAAGAAGCGAAGCAAAAGGCCGAGAACTACAGCAAGCTGGGAATAAAGGCCTACTTGCCAACTGGGTACGCAGTTCGTTCAGACTGTCTGTTGCGTGGTCGATATAATAACATCCATACAGCCCGGACCCAAATGCTCCCCGTCCCAACAAGCGTTTCCTTTCGTCCATCATTCGGAGCACCGATGATCACAACAAGACTATACTGCGTGCACAGGCACACGCAGCTCAAGAGATAAAAAAGGAACGAGAGGAGCAGGAGCAGAAAGAGAGGAGAGCGCGTGCGGAAGAGGCTACAGCTGCAGAGCGGTCGAGGAGGCGCAAGAGGCGGGATGACTACGACTCAGACGAATGGGATACAAGGAGGGCCAGAGATAGGGAGCGTTCACGGCCACACTCGAGAGTCTGGGATACTGATTGGAGGAGCGTAACGAAGATGCACGACCTCAGTGGAGAAGGGTTTGAGCGCGAGAGGAGTCGACGGAGACACCGCTCCCGGTCAGACTCACAACATAGCGAACGTGAACGAGATCGCAGACACAAGAGCAGCCACAAGTGGACGCCGTCAAAAGAACGAGACAGGGACAAGGACCTCCACCGCAGTGAGCGTAGCCGACGAAAACACGGACGTCACGAGAGTAGAGACGGGGAGAAGAACCACAAACGTCGACGGGAAACGAGCCGCTCGCCGAACCCCGAGGAAAATCAAGGTACCATATCTCACAGACACAGCCGCTCTGCATCTCTTTCAGAAGACCGAGGTGCACAAAGGCCAGCTCGAGATAGTGCGCTGCGCAATACATCCACACCCTCACGGTCCTCACAGACGCTTATTGAAGACGACACAATGGATATCGACACCGAGCCTCGCCGGGCACCAAAGGGCAAGGAAAGAGTCATCAATGATATCTCATTACCAGTCAACCCACCACGGGTACGCACGCGATCTCCTCTGCCTCCGCCTCCTCCCCGTCGACCACGTGGTCGTCCCACGTCGGCCACATCTGTCCGCTCACCTTCGGTCTCACCACCGCCCCTTCCTCCTGCCGCTCTCCCGTCCAAAATGGACAAATACTTCGAGGACTCGTACGACCCTCGCCTGGACGTTGCTCCCTTATCCATCCCTACTGTACCCAAAACAGGACTTATCAATGACACAGAATACGAAGCCTGGGACGCTATGCTGGAACTTCTTCGTCAACGGCGAGAGGACAAAGAAGAGAGGAAGAAATTAGAGAAGCTAGGCTTCAACACGAATGACAAGAAGATCCCGACTTCAAAGCTTAAGAAGTACAGCGAGGGCAGTGATAGCATTACGGAAATCGAGTATAAGAAGAAGGGAAGTGTCAGAGAGTGGGATCTGGGCAAGGAGGGGTTTTAGACGTGCCTCACCGCAGGACTCCATTTCATTCGCATTTGTACCACTCATTTGTATACCCTCATTGTTTTACTGATCCGGACACGACAGTTAACACTATCTTATGTCCCTATCTTCAATAGCAAGATACCATGGTTTCAATTCCACTGACTTGGTCCTATTTATCCGTCCTATGACAGAACGAGCACTGCTGGGCCTATCAGTGTCAACTTCCAAAAATGGTTGGTTGTCTGGTTTTCCGTATTTTTACCCTTTTGCGATAGGTCAATACTTCAGGGTCACTATATTCATCAATCACGAATCAATCTCTATTGACGTATCTAACAATTCGACCAGTACGATGATCTGCTGACGGGTCAAACAACAGTACAACTAATCAATTGCTCAAGGCCGCCAGTCATGCTACCACCAGCTGTGCGAATCCTATCCACGCTTATCAACCTAGACTGTAATTTGCCCGCGCAAGTGCCGACGAAGGTTACACTTAACCCTGTCCGGGTCATTGGCTTTGAGAGAGCTCATGCCAATGCCAGGGTAGCCACACCTACGACTAGCTGTGCCTGGATAACAGTGCCACGTCATTACCCTGACACTCTGTCAAAGTGAGGTGACCCGAAGCTCGCAGGCTATGATGAATGAAGATCTCCTTGGCAATGAAAAAACGACGAATGTGCGGATGCTACACCAATCATCGTCCTCGCAGGGTACGCCCTCGGTCACAATATAATCACGAGTTATAAGACTCGTTATCCTGACTCCTGACTTCCTTGTTTGTGCGTACTCTTTCCCCCGCTTCTTCAGTGGTGTTTTCGGATGGTTGGCGATGCTGAGCGGGTTCTCGGGTTTTTCTCGGGGTCCCAGTCTCAGAAGCGTGAGCCTGACGAGGTGACTGTTCTCAACGAACGCCGTCGCATTGCTTTGGAAAAGATCGACAATGCGCATTTTTCGTACGATAACATTTGTCTCTTCTCATCCCTTTTATTCACCTCTCCCCCAGCTGGGTCCATGCGAGGGTATGCTTCGTTGCAGGTGCCGGTTTCTTTACCAATGCGTAAGTCTACTCATTTATTCCGTAGTGTATATTGAATCCTCTCTAGCTACGATATGTTCGCTATTACCATTATTGCCTCGATGTTGGGCTACGTTAGCGGTGATGAAAATGGTAAAGTAGACTTATCTTCCTCTATCTTCTCTGGTACATTCTCATATCACCCTTGCAGGTGACCTCAGCCCCTGGCAGTCAACGGGTCTTAAAGTTGCCATGCCCATTGGCAGCTTGCTCGGCCAGGTAGTCTTTGGATGGCTTGCGGATATCCTTGGTCGTAAGCGAATCTGTGAGTGACGAACTAGTAATCTGCCCGACTGCTTTCCCAATTATCCAACTAAAGACGGTGCTGAGCTCGTCATTATCGTTACCGCCACCTTTGGCCAAGCCCTTGCTGGCCCTGCGCACGCTGTTAGTATCATCGGTGTTCTCATCTTCTGGCGTTTTATCGTAAGCACTTCAAAATTCTTTTCGGAGCTCATCATGTCATGAACCTACTAGATGGGGATCGGCTGTGGAGGTGACTCCCCGCTAAGTGCTATCATCATGTCTGAGTTTGCTCCAGTTCGAACTCGTGGCCGTCTCATGACTGCGGTTTGCGCCTCTCAAGGCTGGGGCCAGCTCGGTGCGCTCCTAGATTATTCCAGATATCATGCTTTTAACAAGTCACCTATTAGCTGCCGGTCTTGTCGGAATGATCACTGTCGTTGCTTATGGAGATGCGATTCGCGGCGCCGATTACCCCAGCGCCGATCCAGTTGACTATACCTGGCGTCTCCTCGTTGGCCTTGGATGTATTCCTGGACTAATCGCGTATTGTATCTGCTTCACCATCCCTGAGACGCCTCGTTTCACCATGGATATTGAGCGCAACATTACTCGAGCAACTCGTGATATCACCGACGTTCTGGCAGTCGGCCGACACACTGTAGACAAGCACGTGCCAGTTGATGGGCAACTCGTCGTGGCACCTCGCGCATCCGTCACGGACTTTATCACGCATTTCTCCAAGTGGAACAACCTGAAAGTTCTCATCGGCACAGCTTACTCCTGGTTCGCACTCGACGTGAGCGCTATTTGAGTCGTGGTTGCATGCATGTCTTGAGACACGTGTAGATTCCCTGCTACGGTCTTACCCTCAATAGTTCCACCATTCTGACGTATAGCAACTTTGGTAAAATTAACGGCCACACCCCCAACGACGTCTATGAGAGTCTATTCAGAATTTGCAGTGGAACCCTTGTATTGGCCGTCGCTGGCTTTATCCCTGGGTTCTGGTTGTCTTTCTTCTTCATTGATTCATGGGGTCGCAAGTCTATCCAACTCATGGGCTTCGCTGTTCTGACCGTCCTCTTTTTGATCATGGGTATGTTCCATATCGTGCCTCCCCGCCGATGCGTTCATTCCGCTCCGCAGCCTTCGCCTACGTTCCCCTCAATTCCACGAGTCTGGGCCAGCACGCCTTTATTTCCCTGTACTGCCTCGCCAACTTCTTTCAGAATTTTGGTCCAAACACGACCACGTTCATCATCCCGGGAGAAGTGTTCCCCACCCGGTACCGCTCCACCGCATATGGCATTTCTGCAGCATGTGGAAAGGTCGGTGCGATCGTTGCACAGCTCGCGCTTGGCCAGTCATTGCTGAACAACGTCAAAGATATGCAGATCATGTGAGTATGGCTCTTGCTGTCCTGTGTGTCCCTCTGAGACGTCGCGCTCCAAACACAGCTTGGAGGTGCTTTCCTTTGTGATGTTGACTGGCGTCCTGTCGACGCTGCTCATCCCAGAGACGAAGCAAAAAACGCTCGAAGATCTCTCCAACGAATGTCAGGAGTCGTACATCACCGGTGCGATCGAAAGGGGGATTCCGTCACGACCTTGACGAAACAAATATTGTCCTCTAGGCGTTCTACGGTAGTTCCGTGTTCGACTTTGGGGGATGGATTATATGCGCACAATAGTCCTATTCAAATCAGTGAACCGGCTAGTGTTACATAACCGACAGTAGCCGATAGTCAGGATCAGTCAGGACCACTACCCAGTTCACAGACGAAGTTTATTCCCGGGTCATGTATTCAATATTTAAATTCTTGGCGTTCTGTATTAGTTGTATACTATGTGTACGTCGTAACCTGCAGGTTGTCCGCCCCTCTAATTGGGGTTAAGCCTTAAATATAAAATGTTTGACTAGTGATTCGTTTTAGTAGTATATCCGCATGTATGAGGTATTACAGACTTCTTTTGTAGATCCTTATTTATTGTTCGCGGGGCCTAAGTACTGGGTCCCTTGTCTGACATTACATGCGGTTGAGCCAAATTTGAGCCACCTTATTAATATTAGCTCCGAAGAGTTGGTGAGGTGAGGTATGCGTGTATCTGGTCTACCTGCGCAGGTATTGAATGCATCATGTACCAGTAGTCTCAGTGAGCGTGATGAGGTTGTTGCGCGAGTTTTATTGTTTTACAGAACCGCAGATAGACGGTGTCTTCCGTTCTGACAATATAGGTACATCCTTGGAGTAATACAAGCCCCTCGGGCGCATGCAAAGTAGTTCGTGGAGCATGGTGAATCACTGTCCTACGAGCTGTCGCACGACAAGAATCTCCTCAGCGGACAGTTGATCGACGTTCGCAGCAAAGTTATTGACATTTCTTGCCGCGCAATCTTTGAAAAATGTGGCGATATGCTCCTGCGTATTGTCAGCATCCACGTCATCCCTATCAACTCTAATAGGTAGGACATTTACCTTCATATCAATCTGGGATATGGGATCATTCTTGAGGTCTTCGTCGTCGCTCTCATCAAAGATGTCATCGTTGTCGAGATTGGCGCCGCGTGGACCAAGCATCTCAGAGAGAAAGGCAAATTCGTCCTCTTTAAATCCTTGGTGTTGTTGCTCTTCCTCTGTCCATTCTTCGTTCTCATCGTCGGTGTCTACGAATCCCTCTCCACCAGGGAAGGAGACTGATTCAGATTTCGAACGGAGGTCATGTACTAGCAACTTCAGTACTTTGACGGGGAACGTCACAGATGTGAACTCGTGAGGACCTATGAAACGCGAAAATAGATGAGAATCGCATTCTGATCAACGCACCCCAAAACGACGCAAACAACAGAATGACAGAAGCCACACGCACTTGTCTTTGTCCGGGATCTCGTCATAATGACTGCCACGGCAGGATCACGGTGAGCGATCGTTAAAACCTAACCCATGGTCTGCCACCAGACGAGGTGAACGCACTCACCATTCTTTGTTTCAGGCTTGATGATGATGTCTCCCTTGACCGACAAATTCTGCAAAGTGGGGCGACCAGACGCGTAGAGCTGAGAAAGCGTCAAAGTGCTGATCCTCGTTGGCCAGAATCCTTGGAAGGTCTCCGCGTTCTCACACCACGTTTGGATTAGGATATCGAGGGCGGTCCGACCTTGCGTAGTTGTTGATTCAAGCATACTCAACACTGTATCCGCCTGGTTGTGTATCAAGAACACAAACGGGATAATTAGACTCTGCAAGAATGTTGCCGTCTTGGCCGTGAGCATTCGCTGCACCATTGCGTGAAGGAGTTCAGGGAGCACAGGGAGCACAGCGTCGCCCGCTCGACGCAGGACGTGGATGATGAGGTCACCGATAACGAGACCACCTGACTCATCCTCATTCTGGAGGAGCTTGGCGATCAGCTTCAGGACGTGACCGAGGCCCGACTGTCCAGAGGGGTCATGCCATGATAAAATTTGAGAGCAATCTTTCCGGACAAGTAGCGTAAGACAGATGACACCATTCTGCGTGGATTGTGGATGAGTTGCTGGCCAGTTACATAGGAGTCACATACCTGCAACACATCCCTGTCCTCTGCATTTTTAAGACAATTAAAGAGAGTTGGGGCAAGAAGTGCGAAGAATCCATCTCCAAGGCCGCCTTCTGGAGCTCCTCGGATGAGACTCGAAATGAGATCAATTGCTGAGCCCGCGATCCAGGATTCCTCGTGCTTTGCCGCCGTAATCGAGGTGCAAAGAGTTGGCAAGGCTTGTTTTACAACGGTCTCGTACACGCCTGGAGCGGACGATTTCGCGAGTGAGGCAAGGATATCAGTGAAAATCGAAAGGAAGATGGGATCTAACAATGAGATCGTCAGTCGTCATGTAGTTCACCTCTCTGTCTGCATGGACAAACCTTTGTTGTTCTTTGTCCATACCTCCAAGGTCGCAAGCACAAGCGAGTTCGCCAAGTCAGTTGTGAGCCACGATGCCTTGTCGACATCAAGCACAACCGACATTGTGCTCAGAACCAAAGAGAGGGTGTCTTCCGTAGTTAGAAGCAGGAAAGGCCCCAGGTCCTGGGCAATCCGCGCCACGTATGGTTTCAAAGCGGAATCTTCAGCCCCCTGACAGAAGCTGGAAGAAAATCACGTGAGCCTTACAAGTAGTCGAACACAGAATTTGGTTCACTTGTGTACTGCTTTTACAGCGGAAACTTTGACTGGGATGCTGGAAGAATTGGATTCAATTACGTGCATCGCTGCCTCAAGATATTGCCCAGCCATCTGCAAGGGCAAAAGCTTGGCGAACTGACTCGCAAAAACGAACCCCCTGCCTTGCAAGAAAGGGAATTCTTACAGACAACATGAGTCAGAGAAAGAGGATTGATACACGTCTACTGACCAGGTTGGTTAAGGAGGGAAGGGATGATATTAGCAAGCAGCTGCTCGATATCGAGGGGTTTTTGACGGCCAGAATCTTGCTCGTCTTCGATGCATTCGAGAATGTCCTCTGCTTGGGAACCAATGGCCGCGAGGCCAGCTTCCAGAGGCTTCCACCTGTCCTTTTGAATGAGTCAATCATCCGATCAACGATGAAGTAGACTTGCCAAGATGGCACCCCTGCTTCCCGAGTGGTTTGACACGAACCAATGATTTGTTGCAGATTGTCCTGGAAAGTGACGCAAACTTCCGTTGGCGAGCGACCCAAGATAGTCTGTGTATTAAGCATCGCATTCAGTGCAGTAGAGGCAAGGGGTGGTCTCGCACATTCAGTAACCCAAATCCAGCGACCCGAACGCCATAAGCTTCGGTTTCATCCTCCTCTTGAGCAACGAAAGCGTTTGCATTAGTTGCCCAGGTATCTGCCTGCACGGGCTCTGTCAATGCTAACCCCAATATCATGGAGATTACCCACGTCTTCCATAGTCATTTGAGCGAATTGGAAGATCACACCAACTAGATTTGTGAGGTTTTGCGATTGATTTTTGGGGTCAAGCCAATTTTTCGCCCTTCCTCCGCGCACAATATTGGAAACGAGATCAAACAAGGGGCAGATAAGATACGGAAGTTCGACAGCCTCATCTTCACTTGACCCAGGTACCGATTTAGTTGCGTTGATATAGTAAATCTCATAGGCAGGGAAAATGCTCTTGAGATGGGACAGCGAAGAATCTAAGAATGATTCAACGTAGGTCTTCAACCCGCGAGGGAATGCGGTATTTATAACATCTAATGCCTACAAAATGTTAGTGATTACATACTTCCATACTCGTCTATAGGCTCACTTTGAAAACCTGAATCATAACGGTCAAATCATCCCAAGTGGGCTGATTCAAGATATCGTTGATGGGATGTCCCAGGATTTCCTTGAACGTGTCAAGCCAAACGGGGAGGATATTCTCTGTGGCCTCCTTCACAGCTTGAGGATGCTGCTCCTTCACCATATAGAGTGCAGTAACACATTGACAAAAGACAGAGACACTTCGCGAGCGGGTCAATGGGCTGTGCTGCTGACAGGATATTGAATAATATAAATTTGGGACACGGACGAATTCACCTGTGCATCATTCAGAATGCCAAGGAGCACTGGTAGTAATTGACGGAGCACGGGTAGAATTTGATCTTCCGTAAGATCCGACTTAATGAACTCGGTCAATACTTGCATTGCACCATGGACAGAGTTGGGAGAACTGGACGAAATTAGTTCAATGAGGCCATTGAGCAGCTCCGGATATTCATCTGGCCAGTCACAGGATGCGACGGAGGACAACACGTGGGCCTGCATAGTAGCGTCAGATGTGCGGCTAGAGAAAGCGCTGCGACCACGAACACTCAATGATCTTATTTTCCGATCTGGATCGGAAAGCCCGTTGAAGACAGCCTGTCGAATCTGCACCTTTATCTACAGGGACGTCAACTGAGATCGCATGCGAGGAGAACAGATCCACCTCAACGGGTGGCGCATTCCCCCTAAATTGGGGGAAGTAGGGAGACCATCGCTCGGTGACATATTTTCTGAGTATGATGCTCGCAGAGTATAAGACGCATGACTATCAGGTGGGGACTGAGGAATAAAGGGTCAAAGAACGTATCTGTCGGAGAGAAAGATTCGCGTTTTGAGAAAGGGCGAGCTGAGACAGCGCCAACCCCGCCTCTGAAAACGCGTCAAGACGCCATCAGATTACAGTGCTATGGCCTGTCAGTCGCGATGAGGAGACTTGCCTGGGTGTTGGAGTACCTCGGAAAGCTTGAGCTCTGCTGCAATCCTGATATTTGCATCGGTGCTGAGGGTATCTACCAACAATTGCTGTATGTTCACCGTCACCATCGTCGATGAGCGATTGAACTCGTCCTGGTCAATGCGTTCGTTCAATGTGTTACACTCGCTCACGTGTTGTGGACGCGTTCGTGGCGGCAATTGCCGCGAGCTAAACTCAGTGAAGGGTCCCAGTCCAAATTGGATTCCGCTCGGACTCCTCCTTCTTTCCTACCACCATCATTTGAGCTTGAAATCCGGTGACACCACCACAGATTGTGATGGCTCCCAAGAAACGAGTTCAGTCTCAGACGGCCGGGGCCGTACAAGCGCCAGGCGATAACGTCAAGAAGCGCAGAGGAGCCCCCCGTGTCGCTCGCTCGACCTCAAAGAAGAGGAAGCATATTGCGGATAGGTCCGATGAAGCTGAGGCCTCTCAGGTCGATCAAGCGAAAGTTAAGAGGCCCAGATGGGGGCGGGTTGTAGGCAGGCTCGCCGGCCTCATGGAGATGCCCATGGATATCTTATTTGAGGTACGCCCCTGACCGTTATTTTCAGTGTGTGCTCCACGGACCATTCGTGACTTAGATATTTGGACACCTCATGCCACTCGATGTGTTGCGCCTTGCACGCACCACAAAGCAATTCAGACGCTTGCTCATGCATCGTTCCTCCGTATCGATTTGGATAACCACTCGCAAAAACGTGCCCGACTTGCCGGACTGTCCCCCTTACATGAGCGAGCCTCAATTTGCAAATCTCGTCTTCGATACACATTGCCATGTAGATTCGCTCCTTTCTACTCTCGCATCAGGGTCTCTGACCACCTTCCAGGAATGCCTGTCACCGAACATCCGATCAGTTGACTGGCGGATTGGGCGGCGTATCTGTTCTAAATGCGCCAAGGAATGGTAGGTATCATATTTTCCGTCTACATATTGTTGTCCACCTTGGTGTCACAGCATGGTAGAAGACTACTCGCTCTTTGTCGGCGAGTCCGTGTATAAGGCAGTCCCTAGTAAATATGGGAGTGAGTGACAGCAATGCCCCATTTCTTTGTGCTCACCTATTTTTACCCAGAACGAGGACGCCCGTCCTATTATTCCAAAGATCTGCATGAATTTCAATCGAAGAGGGCATCATTTACTGACCCCGAAGAGCGCGACAAATTCGTTAAGGAACGTCAAGTTTTGGTTTTTCAGATGGAAAAGGTACTGCTATTTTCACACGGCATTTGCGAGGTTATTATCGATCATGAATATCCGACAGCATGGTGCTTTACTCGAAGTTTGGGCCGCTAACCAGGCCAAAGACCGTTCGGAGCAACTCGACGACCTCCGGCGCGAAAGAAAGGAAGCGTGAGGCCCCTGTACAGCTGTTTGAAGGGCGAGCTAAGTAAGCCACGTAGGATCATTGAGAAGTTAACGGAACTTGGTTGGGGATCCGAGATCGAGCAGATCCCCTATCGTGATGATTTGTCTCACCACAGACTCGTCAAGCAACCGACCCGCTTGACGTCCCGCAGTAGGTTAGTTTTCGTGTTCAGGGGCTTCATTGACCTTGTGCGTTCTAGTTTGGACCAATATCCAGGCCGAGATGGTTAATTTCATGGAACGAATGAAGACTCAACGCCTTGAGCGCGAACGTAAAGCTCTGGTCATTTCACGCAAGAGAATTGCGGTATCCATACTTCGCACATACAAGATTTCACGTTTCCCCTTGACGGATGTCATGCCTGAGCCAATGGACTTTTGTGCCATCTCTCAGGTTCTGGAAATCCTTGAGCTTCCCACAGAGATGCAAGTGACTGAAGATACATTTGCCCCAATCGTAGAGAAGATGGATGAGCTCATCGGCGAATGGCGTACTCGAATTCTTGGGTCACTCGTCCAGAAGGTCAAGGATTCACTATATTCTCACAAGCCGCGAGTCAATCGTCTGAACGAAACCGCCGATTCCACACCAATGGACGATACGCCAAGTCCTTCAGCAGACTCCATGGGCAAAGGGAAGGCCAAAGATGTTGAGCCTTCCATTCCAGATGACTCCCGGATCATTCAAGATCTTCCATTAGCCACTACTGTCTTCAGTTGCAGGTGCTGCAACCCTCGTTTTGGTATCTTCTATGATCTCTACGACGCTGATTCCAGCTGACACCGACTCTACCTCGGCAGAAGACGACTTTTTCGATTCTTGGGGCTTCGGTTTAGGCCCTCGCCGCCCGCGCTCGAGGTCAAATCCACTTTTCTTCCCCAAGATCCTAGGACATCGTTGCCTGACAAAGCAACATGGGTTCAACTGGGATAACCCAAGCGGAGATCCTACCAAACAATACGATTATCCGATGGGCAATCGTACTCGGTGGACCTGCCATCTCCTTCAGGTGGATGAGAAGGCCGGCAAAATGGCTGGCAATGTTGTTACGACATGTGGCTTGAATGCCGAGGCAGTAACAGCTGTTGAGATGGACCAATTGAATTATCAGTTGGCCTGTCTCGAATGCCTTGAGTGGTCGGATGATGAGTGGGACCAAGCTGAGGCACCGGTCTTTGGTTGGCGCGCGGCAGTAAGTACCATCTTATTGTTCCTAGATTGAGATTGACGCTTGATCAGGTCGCTCACAATTGTCGTTCCCACCCGGGCAGAACAAACATCGAATGGAAGTTGATCAACGATGAACTCGCACCTAACGTCGTGGATGTTGATGAAGAATACAGGGCCAATCAAGCCATTCTTTCGGCCGTTGTTTTGCATGGCTTAGTGCCAGATGATCTATACGCTGATCCCCCCGAAGAAATGGCCTGGCTCTGTGTGCATTGTCTGGATCTTCCGACCGAAACAGAGTGTATGGAGCTTTCTAAAATGAAAACTCATCTGAGCCTGACGTATGCCAACATCGTTCATTTAACATACACTTGAGGGTCTGACCACGCATATTCCAGGCATTCTATCTCGGAGCCGCAAGAAAACCAAGATTATTATAAAGACTACGAGGCCCCTCAGGGTCGCAGAGTACGCACGCCCCATCTGAAGATCTCCCTCACCATGGAGAGACCAGACCACGTTCCTCTCCCAGGTGAAAGACATGTCCATGATCCGTGGTGCTTGGGTTTCTCGGAGGACGAGTTCGAAGACGACTATTACGATGATGATTTCTTCTTCTGATCAGAGTAATGCTCTTTACGGTTCTGTTTGATGGCTTGCAATTCAGCGTAGATTATGTTCCTGATATTTTCGTATTGTACCTTCCCCCGTTATGTTACGGGTACCTTCTATTGGGTAAATATATATCACGGCTGCACATAATGCTGATGTGGCTGATTTATGCAGTCAAAGACAGAGACGTTCGGGCTGTGCATGTGAGGAACGAGAAAGAGGTGAATTACCGGAGATCTAAATAACCAGCTCTCCTTCTACACTATCCTTGTCAAGACCTAATCGCGGAAGAATCGCCTCGTAACGATCCCGATCTAAACGCTTAAGATACCGGAGAACCTTGGCTCGGTCATGAACGAGTTGACGCAAAGCTCTCCGGTTTGCTACGTCCTTTCGGAAGTTGAGTAGATGCGACCACAAATTGCGGATTCGGTATGTCAGTAGCGCGGCTGTCGAAGAAGTAGGTGAATGTTGGCGTAGGATATTAAACTCAACCTCATACCTTGGACCTCCGACCGACCTGTGTCATTTGGTTGTTCAGAAGTCGAAAAGGCTGCAATGATGCGTCTACGATTTTCATAGGCGAGACCTTTCGCGTTCGCGTTCCTGAGGTCTGCCAACCGAACGAACATGTTGGCCTTTTGCAGTTCTTCCTTCATGGCCGCTTTCGTGCGTTCCACCGTATCCTCGTCGAACGTGGTGACACCCTTCTCAACTGTCAAGGTAGGTAGAACTTCCAACAACAGTTTCCTCCCCTCCCCTCCCTCTATACCAAAGCCCAGATGTGATGGCACGTTCACCTCCCCTTCGAAAAGATGTAAAACCTGAGGTCCCGCGTCTTCAGAGTAGACAGCGTCCGGAGTCAAGATGGTCTTTTGAAGGTCGCATCCTACCCACTTGTCTTCTTTGTTGTATTCAGACCCGAGGACGACATAAAGACGACCTGCATCCTTGGCATGTTTACGATCTACCTTGGCCTGTAGCTTCGAGACCGCCTTCTTTGGAGCTTGGAGTTTGGCTCGACAAATGACAGAGGTATGCAGCTCTGCCCGGCTTGAGGACGCGAGACACCGGGAAGCTAGAAGACGCAAAATAAGACTGCGTTTCATGCAAACCAATCAGAATGACTTACATTGCGTGATACACGACCTGAACATGGACATATGGAACGGCGGACTCTCCACTCGCGACGAGTAGCGAAACGACCAAAACTTGCGATCGCGTTCGGGCTAGTCTCGTTGTAGCAACCGTGAGAAAGGAAATAGCCGAACACGTATAAAAACCCTCGGCACAGAATTTTATTTTTTCTCTCAAGGGAGAATGCCACGCTGCGCGATGTAAACCTCTCCACCGTCGATGACAGTGCCAGTGACTTCGCATTGCAAGTCCTGATCTCTCGAGAACATTCACCAGCTTAGGAAGTGTCGTTTCGACGTCTTTGCAGGACACGGCACGTCGACATCAGCCTGGAACATACTTTTCTGATTTTTTAGTCTACAGGCGTGTTACATTCCATGTATCCATGAATCTTATAATACGACAATCATGTTCATGGAGCCGCCTGTCTTTACATCCTCGTCGCTGTTCACTTGGAATTGGTCGACCTAGGAACACTCGGCATATAACATCAAGTATCTAGGCAAGGTTGCACTCCTTTTCTACATCCGCTAGCAATCTCTCCCAGAACCCATCATGCAAGGAAGCAATCCTCTTCCACTCGTCATCGTGATAAACCCTTTTGAACCAAAGAGAACGAGCTGCAAGGATAATGTCTGCATAGCAAAAGGTATCCCCCATCACCCACTTGCCCTCAACCTTGTCGTACCACTTCTTCGCGGAATCATAATAGCTCCTCTCAATGATTGCCCAGTGAGCATCGCGCGTTGGTCCCTCGGGAGACCATTCATCAACTCCCGCCCCCATGGCTGCTTGTCTGGTAGTGATAAAGTATTCTCGGCTGCGCTCATTCAAAATCTGTGACGAGCGCAGGAGACTAAATCTGAAAGAAACTCCTCCCAGCGCCTCCAATGCCGAGTCAAAGGCGGTGATCAGGCCTTTGGAGCCGTCGGGGAAAATAGGCTTCTCTGGGTAGGTCTTGTCGAGGTACTCTGCAATCACCCAGGAATCGGTAATGAGGGCACCGGTGTTGGGGTCGCTGAGAACAGGTACAGTATACAGTTCGCGTCCACCTGGCAGCCTGTTGGGTGACGCCCCAAGCTCTTTGAATTTAGGAGCGATGTCAGGATACTCGACCCAGACAGTCTCGAACGGGAGGTTTTTGTATCCCAAGACGAATCTGGAATGCTCATTGAGCGACACAACACTACGTGGGGGCAGTGCTCTCGCACCTTGGCCTTGCAGGGTTGGGAGACCACCTGTTGCCGGGGAGCTTGGAGGGAATGTCATAGAGGACGAGTGGCAACGTCGTGAAGTATGTGATCTACTCCGAGTCATGCTGCGCATCTTTTATCTAAGTTGGTAGCCCCAGCGCCTTTTGCTTCATCAGCATATTCGGTCAGCTGCCGCTGTCATCGTCATACGGGGTTCATGTCCCCACCGGTTTCATGCTTACGTCGTAGGTACTTATCTGATGGAGAATTGATGCTGCTCGGCGGCGGAAACGGTGGACTGGCGGGGGGAACCCTGAACTAGGGCATCTGCGCGGTAGGGGTAGCGGGGGGGGCAGGGGGCACCCTCAGATTGTCCTATATATGATAGCTACACTCCAAAAGGGGACAAAAATTGACTCAAAAAACATGATGATACTTCAAAGCTTCATGGCCTTCGATGTGGCAGAGGTCACGGAATCGGATAACACACCGGGGCGGCGGGGATGCTGACGGTAGCCAACGCTAGTCCTAATGCATACGGTCGGGACCGCCAAAAAGCCACGCATTACGAGAAATATGTATTATCAGCAAAGGTTTCGGCAGGAAAGAGAGACTCACAAGCGTCCAACTCTCAGAATCCTGTGTCTGATGCGTTATTTCTTATGCAATTTGCCCGATTGTACTGTATGAAACAGTATGATTGGTACTACGGGTACCGGGGGACCTTGAACATCCTTTCAGGGGCGTATTCCTAATATGGTATCGTGGGAAAGCATTGCTATTTCGGGCTCGTTCCTCGAGGTCGGGTTTCTGAGTGGGAGTGGACATATAGCTACACTACAACATGGCGTCGACAAAGAAACGAACAGCATTTTCCCCGTCCAAGACGCGCTCCTCCTCTTCCAAGGACATATCGCTCAAAAAAGTCAAAGGAGAGAACTTTTATCGCAATGCGAAACAAGTTTCCCGGGCCAAGATGCTCACGGGAGGAAAAGCAGTCCGGGACAAGGATGGAAACGTCATCAAGGCTGCTGCTTTCCAGAAAGGCGAAAACGAAGTTAATCCGGGGCGTGTGCAGCCAGATCGGCGGTGGTTTGGTACGTATTCGAGCGCCGGAGTGTTTTTTGTTTGATTCCTGAGAATGAATTGATGAAAATCATCAGGCAACACGAGAGTGATATCACAAACCGCGCTCGATCACTTCAGGACGAGTCTGTCCATTAAAAAGGATGACCCGTATTCCGTCCTTTTACGCCGTAACAAGCTTCCAATGGCACTTCTGGACGACGCAGCCAACCCAAATATTCGCAAGGTAAGCTCTCGTTACGGTTCTACATGTCTTAATCTCATCTGCATACAGCGATCACACATCGTGGAAACTGAGCCATTCAATGAGACATTTGGTCCTAAAGCTCAGCGAAAGAGACCAAGATTAGACGTCGGAACATTTGAGGAACTTGGCAAGGTTGGTGCTGCAGCAGCTGAACGGACTGAAGATTCTGCGGAGGGACCGTCAGGTATTACAATCATCAACCGTGTCTTACTTTCTTCGTTAACAAAACTTTTAGTAGATTCACAGCAAGTCCTCGTCGGGGATTTCCAACCAGTACATGCTGATTATATCGAGCCAATCTTCGCAAAAGGGACCTCGCGGCGCATATACGGAGAGCTATACAAGGTGATAGACTCTTCAGATGTCATCTTGCACATCTTGGATGCCCGTGATCCACTCGGGACCCTGTGCGAGTCGGTATTGGAGTACTTGAAGAAGGAAAAGGCACACAAGCAAGTTGTGTTGGTCATCAACAAGTGCGATTTGGTGCCTAACTGGGTAACAGTAAGTGTTTGCTTGTGTCACATCTAGTCGAAGCGTGAATCCTTTTCTCATAGGCAAGATATATACAACACCTTACCCCAAGATACCCTACAATCGCCTTCCACGCGTCACCAAATCATTCCTTCGGCAAGGGTTCTCTTATACAACTCCTTCGGCAGTTCTCACAGCTTCACTCGGATAAGAAGCAGATTTCCGTAGGTTTTGTGGGATATCCCAACGTCGGAAAAAGTAGTGTAATAAATACCCTCAAAAGTGGCAAGGTTTGTTGCGTCGCACCGATTCCGGGAGAAACCAAAGTTTGTCACTTCCCCTCAGTACGGTAGCCAAATACCTGATGCATCTTTTTGCCTCAGGTCTGGCAATACATCACACTAACTCGACGGATCTATCTCATCGACTGTCCTGGCATTGTACCCACATCCGCGCACGATTCGCAGACCTCAACGGTTCTCAAAGGCGTAGTGCGCGTCGAGGCGTTACCCACGCCGTCCGAACATATACCCGCACTAATGCAGCGCGTAAAACCGCTGTATCTCTCACGAACGTATAAAATTCCCCTTGCCGATCCAGACGACCCGACGCAGGAGTGGGACCCCGAACAATTCTTGAATTTGCTAGCGAAAACCAAAGGGCGGCTTCTCAAAGGCGGAGAACCAGATGTGGATGGTGTTGCCAAAATCATACTTACTGATTGGGTCCGAGGCCGCATACCATTCTTCGTTCCGCCGCCTGAACGACCCGAGGAGCTCAATATAGCCGAGGCAAAATCAAAGGCTAAAGGCAAGGCCAAGGCAGTGGCGGAGGAAAGGGGAGAAAAGGAGGTTGTGAATGTCAAGCAGAACCTCAACTCGATTATACAAAAGAACTCCTTCCTCGCTGAGGATATCAGACCAATGGAGGGTGCCGATGAAGACGGAGCTGACGGAGTAAGTCCACGGGACGAGGGTTCTCTTGAGGAGGGGCAAGGGGCGTCGAAGGATACCTCCGATGCTGATGACGACCCGGAGCTGTCATGGAATGACGTATTTGAAGAGGAGGGTCACTCCAAGACAGTTATGCAATCTACCACAGGTAGGGTCTTGCAACACCCCATCGTTATTGATCAATCTCATCTTCTGGTAGGGGGTATGTCTTCGGGTGAAAAGTTGCCTGCCCCCCCCAAGAAAGAGCCTCGAATGAAAACTAGCAAGGTACTTGACTTCTTATCCCGCACTTCTGTGACACCCACATCCGTTGCAGAAAAGAGCTGAGAACTTTTACACCCATGCAAATGTGAAGAACAAAAACCGTGGCAAGGCAGCAATATTCAAGTCGTTATCGATCGGTAAGAAAGGCGAGGGTCGGAAGCATCGCTGAGACACGTCGCATGGCGCTACTGTATCACTTTGGGCCTTGCACTAAAAATTAAAAGCTTGTTATGCAAAACTATGAAATCTATTCGCATGCACGTTTTCTCCCGCACTAGTAGCAATTCTTGACCATACAGGTCTGTTGATTATTTCCCGAGGATCTCTGTCTTTTCGGTTGACGCGGACGGTCGGGCAAACCGCGTCGATAATCAGTTTCCCACGACGATTGCGAGGTCCCTATAAGACCGATCGCGGCGCAACTTTGCGTCTCTGCTTTCTCAACCATGTCCGTCACCAAAGTTCACGCGCGCCAGGTAACCCCAACCTGTATATATGCTGAATCAAGTAAGACATTGAGGCGCTGTCACGCAGATCTTCGACTCTCGCGGAAACCCGACCGTCGAAGTCGACCTATACACCGCGAAAGGTGATTACCCCCTCACCAGTATACGTCGAATCGTGTTTATGGTTTTGACAGGCCGATTCCGTGCTGCTGTACCCTCCGGTGCATCCACCGGCATCCACGAGGCCCTCGAGCTTCGTGATGGTGACAAGGCCCACTATGTCGGAAAGGGTAAGTCGGGCTCATTCTAGGCCCTCAAACGACGTCGTTAACCCTGTTTCGATCAGGTGTTTCCAAGGCTGTTGCAAACGTCAACGACATCCTCGGCCCTGCGCTGATCGCCTCTGGCCTCAAGGTTACTCAACAAAAGGAGATCGATGATTTCCTGATCAAAGAAGACGGTACCCCTAACAAGGGCAAGTACGGTGCTAACGCTATCCTCGGTATCTCTATCGCAGTCGTCGAGGCTGGCGCCGCCGAGAGGAGCATTCCCGTGTACCAGCACTTGGCCGAGCTTGCCGGCGTCAAGCCTCCCTACGTGCTTCCTTGCCCGGCTTTCAACGTTATTAACGGTGGTTCGCATGCCGGAAACAAGCTCGCGTTCCAGGAGTTCATGCTCCTTCCAACCGGTGCTTCCAGTTTCACTGAGGCCATGAAGATCGGTACGGAAACATACCACACCCTGAAGAAGGTTATCAGCGCAAAGTACGGTATTGACGGTTAGTACAGTGCGTGAATTACTTTATCCTTGCTGACCTGTCTTTTCTTTGCTAGCTGTCAACGTCGGTGATGAGGGAGGATTCGCCCCTAACGTAAATGGTGCTGAGGAATCGCTCGAGCTTCTCAGTGAGGCCATCAAAAAGGCGGGTTACGAGGGCAAAATTAAAATCGCGCTCGATGTTGCATCGTCCGAGTTCTACAAAGACGGCAAATACGATCTGGACTTCAAGAACCCCAACTCTGACCCCCAGAAGTGGATATCTGGGACTGAACTCGCCGATCTGTACCTTAGCTATACTGACAAGTACCCCATCGTTTCTATCGAGGATCCTTTCGATCAAGACGACTGGGAGGCATGGTCTCACTTCACGAAGCGAAGCAAGGTTCAGATTGTCGGTGACGACTTGACCGTCACCAACCCTCTGCGCATTAGGACCGCTATTGAGAAGAAGGCTTGCAATGGTTTGCTTCTCAAGGTTGGTAGTTTAATGGATTGAATGGCGGAGTGACGCTGACCGTTTGCCTTATCAGATCAACCAGATCGGTACCATTTCTGAGTCCATTCAGGCGTACGTTTCAGCTGTCTCGTTGTATGCTACACATGTTTATCGCATTTTCAGTGCACAACTTTCGCAGTCGGACGGTTGGGGTGTCATGGTCTCTCACCGCAGTGGTGAGACTGAGAACACTATCATCGCTGACCTCGTTGTCGCCCTCGGCACCGGCCAGATTAAGACTGGTGCACCGGCACGAAGCGAGCGTGTCGCCAAGTACAACGCACTGTTGCGCATCGAGTAAGTCCGACACATTCCTTGTTTACATTGTGCTCAACTATCTTTTCAGGGGCGAACTTGAGGGAACGGGCGCGACCTACGCGGGAGACAAGGGGTTGTCTACTGGTCCGGAAGCTCCCGCCTTGCTTAAAAAGTGAACGACATGAATCACGCGAATGCGGCGAGTTCTTCAGAGCGCTGGAAGAAGCTTTGAGCGATTTTGTTGTACGATCCACTAGACGCATGTGTTGTGCTTATTGTACACTGACGAGTTGCAGTCTCGAAGTGAATGCAAACGTAGGTATTTGTGAACTTGCTCGAACGTGCGAGATAAGATAACGTGATAAGATAACGTCACGTGCCTGATTCATTGCCTGTTATGCACTCTGTTCCCATCGTGCTCAATCAATTGTCCGACCTGTCCATGTCAAGGTGCAGTGCCTTTGTCCTGTGTATGACTTGAAATGATTAGAAACGCCCCACTAGCCTTCTTCTGCCTATATATTGATCTCCCTTGGCGATGTCTTTGCCATCAGGCGAACTACTCGGCTCGCGCAGCCCTCAGGTTCCCGCGCCATACTGACCAGCACGCCACCTTGAACAACCTATATAAATGCGACACATTGGTCCTTCCCTCCCTCTCATGTCTACTACATCATCCACTAAATCTACCCAATCTTCTCATGACGCTCCGAGCGCCCGCTTGAACGAAGGTGTCGCTGCCAAGGAGGTGCGTGCTCGTGAGCACGCCCGTCATCGTACCAAGGAGCGACGGGAGCACGCGCTTGCCAAGGAGCGCAAGGAGAAGGCTGCCGCTGTGCGGGTGCTGGGGCTCAAGGTGACCCATGGGGTGAAGCTTGTTCGGAAGCTCAGCATGGAGAGCTGGGACGGGGAGGTTCCCGAGGAGCAGCGGTCGGGGCCTGCGCCGCCAGTTGAGGACGCAAAGCTCGGGACGCCCGCGCATGGGCACGAACAAGCGCATGACGTGGCGCCGTCGAGAGACAGCACGAGCTCGTTCACGGAGCTAACGCTGGGCGACCTCATCTCGAGACCGCAACGACCCAAGCGGAAACGTGAGTGTTTTTTTTTTTTTTACGATATGGGATCCTGGATCCTAGAATGGGCGTCGCTGATTTGTCGACGTGTCCCGGCGTGTGTTTACAGAGCTCGATTTTGAAGTAATACCTCCGATTCGGGCCGTTATCGCGTTGGATGACGCCGAAGCCGACGAGCCATGGGAATACATTACCCGTGCTAGCTTGAACGATGGGTCTGCCTGGAAGGGCAAGTCTTATGCGCAAGCAGCCATCAGTGCGATGTAATGCACCCACCGTCCTCGCGGACTTTTGACCATCATGGGTATCCAGTATACCAAACTTGCCACGACTTTCCTTTTTTTTTTTTTTTTTTTTTTGATGACGACTCTCCTTGAGATGCTAGATAATACGCTCCCTATTCACAAGATAGTTTGCCTGAGGTTTCCCTCGACGGTCACTTCACTAATTTTCATCTAGTCACTTATATAGTATTTTTGAGCGGTTGGCTTTAGCATTAATCTAGAACGTTCGGATGTCGTTGCGTCCGAGCTGTGTTGAAATGCCAGGTGTTTGAACTTGCTGATCAGTGACGGTCGAGTTTGTAGATGCGAGTCACTGGGCGTGCATGGGCGTGTCTCTAGTTGGGTGGTGACCAGAGTACAAGGAACCGACCGCATGTCAGATTATTCCAACGCACTGAAAAGACGTGGATAACCCCGTCGATACATCCCAGACGGCAGGGCACCAGGAGGGACGTTTGACCACAACAAGGTTGCACGGGATCTGCTCCTTCAAGTCGGAACTGGGAGGCAGGATTGCCAGAAGGTCCACATCATCGAAGTGGCTCCGATTGGGCTCCCCGATCATGATAACTTTGACCAGTGAATTGGCGGAGTGCGAGTTCATGTAACGACACTACGACGACAACGGAGATCCTATTCCTTTGTATCGTCTTTCAGTGTGGGATTGGCCGAGAAACTCGCAAGGACCTGCAGGAACCTCCCGACCAACTCAGCACCATTGTAGACTCAAATAGAATGTTATTCGCTGATTCGGAGGGGCCAATGGTATCGTGCAAATCATAGCAACAACCATTATATGATTAGTACCGACAAGGATGACGGAGCGATTGTTGCGGAACAAGAGCACGCGGGATGAGACAATCATTCATGAGAACCCTGTAGGGATCACAGGCATGAAGATCGGAAAGGGATGTGCCTACGGAACTTGTTAGCATGTCATCCCTTGACGGATGTTGGCAGAAGGAGGGTACCTCTGTGTTAAAGACATATTCTGAGGAAAGATGTCAGCCACAGGAACAAGCGCGCTGATGGAGGCACATACCACTCAGTGGAAGGACACTCGCATCCGAGAACAGCAAGTACAGGTACTTTAGTGTCTCGCTCTACATATTTGAATTAATTTCGGCACACGCGCTGGTCTGAGGAAAGGGTCTTACCATCAAGAACGTCTCCATTTTGTCCTCCTGTTCGACAGGGACTTGATCTACATTCTTCACGCCAGCGAAGCCACCAGTAGGAACGCGGCAATGTTTCTCAATTGCTTGGAAGATTGCCCATCCTTGATCGCGGTACACCGCGTCGCCTGTCAGGCGAAAGGCGAGGAAGAGAGACTCGACTGTTTCTGGACTGGATGAAACGCATCGGTGCTTGTACTTACTGACAAGAACGAGGAAACACACCGCAAAATGTATCTTGCATCCAGCGACGGTACTTGTCCTGGACTGTCGACATTTCCAGAGCAGGGATCAACCTCAACAGTCCATCTCAACAGGTGTTTCTCCTCACCGAGACCCTTTGATATACCAGTCTGTCCGACCAGACCAATCAATCACATTATCCCCCGGAGTCCGAAAATGTACGATTTCTGCAGGAAGTCCACTTCAAAAACAACAGTCAAGGAGACGTATGCGACACCCACAGGCAAAAAATGGGAGGAATGACATACGTCTGGGTATCATGAGTTGCCATGCATGTCTTAACAAGCTCCACGCCCGTGAGCCAGTCGCGCTTGGCCTGCTCCGAGAGCTCGTACGGTAATGGAGGGACAGAAACGCGATCTACAAGTGCCCCAGCGGTAGTCGCGCCTAACATGAGCGAGCCGCCCAGGAAACAGACGAGATGATCTTGCTTGGGAATAAATTGCCAAGCCCTATCCAAGAGTCCCGATGAGAATCCCAAAAGGAGATCAGAGTGTGCTAGTTGTCCACGAACAGTTCACTCTGACGACCGCCTTGCGGATTGAGTTCGCCAGTATAGATCAGCTTGCCAGAAACACTCTTTTGTACCAGATGATCATGGATGCCCGTCATCGCATGGTCATAGAGCTATCAATGTGTGAACACGCGATGCGGTTCGCCGGTTAACACGAGCATCAGAACTTACCTCGCGGTACACTCCTTCAGTCTGATTCTGTACACAATTACTCGACAGAAGTCTATAAATATTAATTTCCAAAACTCACAGTCTGAAGATACTGTTTTCTGCAGACGAAAGATCAGCCATTTTTTAAAAACTTGAATATAAGACTGGGCTAACAGTAGATATTCATAATACGAATCTCCACGCGAACCAAGGCGTATAGTCGCAGCCCTGTAACGACCGCTTTCCGGGCTGACGGTACGGGAGAGATCAGGATGGTCTTCCCAGGGTCATCTATGACGCCTACTCGATAAAGATAGGTACAAGACCATGTGGAAGTCTCGCTTCTTTGAGGATGGCCATAACCTGTGATAATGGGTACCGTAGAACCGATTGCAAATGGCCAGAGACGTACCTCCTCGGCTTTTTCCCAATAAGTGTCTTCACCAGTGAGGTAGGAGAGGTAGCGGAATTCGAGTTGCAAGGTCGCAGCTTCCGCAGTACTAACGAGACCGTTATTGTCGTGGTCAGGCACGCCTTCCTGACGTTGCAGGTTGACAGAGGAAAGTGGGAGGCCAGTAGATGTATCAAACGCAGGAAGAATACGGTTCCCAAGGTCCTGTGCTTTCTCGAGGAAAATGGAATCCCCCGAAAGGTGGTGTGCAGCCAACAGCCCACCCAATACGCGTATTGTTGTCTACGATGTGAACACCACATTCATGCACTATACACTCGGTCAGGTGGTCATCACACGTACCTCGAATGTGCTGAAGTCCGCGTCACGATCAAAGGATAGATGATCTTGTACCCATTGTCTGGCGCGTTGATACTCGTCATGTAATCCCATGATAAGCATTGTATCAATCGAGTCCGCAACGGTGTACCCGACGCCACCGGCTTTTGTCAGGTTCGAACCTCGCTGAGATAATGGGTAGTACTCGTCATCTCCCATAGCATCTCGCTCTGCAACGGTCAGATTTGGAATTCGTAGAATAGGCAGACCCACGTACCGTACGCCGACCAAGCGTGCTGTATATGGAGATGTTGAACAATAGATAAATGCTCCGAGATGCATGCATACCTTGAACGCTTCTACCACCGCATCACGTCGCGGCACGTCCGCTACAAATGTTGAGTTTACTCCGGTCCTGACACCGGGTAGGGGTGTCTTGCTGGTGTAAATTCCTACGAGTCTGCTTAATGGAAGCTGAGCCAATATTAGATGCAAAGTACATCACACTGCACGGTTTCACATGCCTGAAACACAACGGATACTAATACGGACAGCACAAATACTGATGCGACGACGAGTGAGGCGTAGAGTATTTTGGAGAATGGTGTACCCGGAGGCTAATTGGACTGTACTTGAGAAAGACGACAGAGAGAGACAGCTGGGAGAGCGCACCTTTGTGGTGTCTTTGGAATGAGTCAACGGAGAGCTGGACGACTCTGACTTTCTGTGCCGCATTTCTGACTCGCCCGCCATTAGTACGACGTGGATGGCGGGAGAGGTGAATTTTCACACGCTACTTGGGTCATCAGACCTCCTTTTTTGGATGCTCACCTGCAACTAGGAAGGGCCCTTCAAACTGCGGATGAGATATCATTATTGTCATTGGTTGTCCTTTGGGGTCTAGTAGTAGTACATGGGGTTTATAAAGTGTGAACAGTCCTCAGAGCTGGAACGGATGCCAATCAATATTAGCCAGACGAAAATAATCTGAAGTGAGCATAAATATTGATGTGGACCGTTGAGCGTCAGAACGTTCCTGGGGACGTGGTCGTTTCCCGACTCTTATCTATTATCTCTCATCGTACGTCTCAGAGACCCACTTACTCTTGCTGCGATTCATCTCCCAGTCCAACCATGGCTATTGAATTGGCCCCTTTGCCGCTCCCTGCCTCCGCGGATCCAGCCTACTTTGTCGAATTTGGTCGTGAGGTCAAGGGCGTCAACCCCGGTGAACTCACACCAGTCCAGTTTACTGAGATCCACGACGCACTCTACAAGGTTCGCAGTCAAATCATCTCGCCGTGACCACTCCACGTTGAACGGTCGTTTCTCGCCATCGCACCACCAGCATGGCGCCCTCTTGTTCCGCAATGTCTCTCTTACACCAGAACAACAGTATGCTCTCACCAAGGTAATCTCTCTCCTCTCTCTATATGAGCTTCTCGCTCTCAGTCACCTGACCGCTCGCTACCTTTCAGGCGTTCGATCCGCAATCCGAGAGCTATGGGCATGGCAACAACAAGACTCAATCCACAACCAAGTCCATTCTTCACCCAGATCTCAAGACCATTCCTCGCGTGCCCCAGGTTCAGCTCATCGGCAACGGCACCGTGACCGATCACGAAGGTCTCGCAACCGCTGCTCTCAAACACCCCTCCCACACGACTTTTCACAAAACCCGTGTTTCCGAGGAGGATGAGGCCAAGGGCTACACCCGTTTCTACAGATGGCATATCGATGCAGCTTTGTACGACTATAATCCGCCTCGGGTGACCACACTTTATGGGATAAAGGTACCCAAAGGCGACCGTCAGACGGTCAGGTATGACGATGGCACCGGAGACGAGTTTCCAGTTCCCCTCGGCACCACAGCGTTCGTCTCGGGGAAGACCATGTTTGAGATTCTGTCGCCAGAGCTCAAGAGTCTGGCGGTAAGAGCTTTGGTGCGGTATGCGCCACACCCTTACGTCTGGATGGCGCCGGCCCGTGCCCTACCGACCGGGTTGGGAATTGAGAATGAAGGTCTGGAACTCCCGATGGGACAACTCCCCGATTGGGAAGAGTCCAAGGTCAAGACTTTCCCTGTGGTAAGCCGGTCCGCGTCCGAAAGAGTAGGGATCACTGAGCAACAGCACTCTGGCAGATGTGGAAGAATCCGGTTACGGGGGATCTGCACTTCCAAGTTCACCCGTGCGGCGCCCAGGAACTCATCGTCAGGCCCCTCCCAGCAGGCGCAAAACGCAGCGGGGCCCTATACCCAGATGGCGGACACATCAAGGATCTTGGGGAGGTCCGGGCCCTGCTGTACAAGATGCAGCGGCCTGCCATTGCACCACAGGTAAGCGGGCAAGCTCGCCATGTCCGGTGATGATGTTCCCTCATGATTCGTTTCGCGTCACGACAAAGCTTGTGTACCCACACGATTGGAAAGAGAAAGACCTGGTCCTGTTCCACAACCGAGGACTGTTGCATAGCGTCGTCGGTGCATTCAAGCCTGAGGAAGTCCGCGCCTTCCACCAGTGCAACCTCGCTGCGTCTGATGTCCCCGCTGGCCCAAGCGACGCTGACGTCCTCAAATGGGCCTAGATCTGATGGGCCCCCTTCCAAGCCATCGGGACACGTGTGGACGCGGTTCTTGACGGAAAGATTCGTATGATCTTTAGGTGGATGTTTGTAGGCTATGGCATGATGAACGAGCTGCCTTCCTTTTTTCTTTTTCCTAGTCACAGACCGTGAATTTCCATTGGAGACGTATGTCCTATTGAGTCGACGTCAAACGTCAGTGGTGCTGGCTCCCCGGTGATCTCTTGGTTTTAAATTTATCTACACATAATATAGCTAAATGCATCAGTCATACCAAATTTTCCACATGCAAAAGAGCACTGACATTTTAGCTTTGAACACATAAACTACCCGGGTTTCTGAGGGGGTCCTGCTCGCCTTTGGTCGCAGCCTTCACTGACAAATCGCATACTTGGGACGACCCAACTTCAAGCGACTATGATTGAAAGTGCCTTGTACTGTCGAGAGGAACTCGTGATCGGAGACATCCTAAGTTGGTCGGACGTGAGCGATATTGTAACCTCGTCCCGCACGTCGGGATTCTGAGTTGGCCGGCTAACTGGTTTCGCGGCCGAATATCACCGGGTGAGCTGGGTATCATACGATGGATAACACTACATACGCTATGAGGTCTCTGCTCTAGTTGCAATGTCGACACCCGGGGTTGGTAAGTTGCCACGCTCATGGATGCACAAAGTCCGGCTTCTGGTGCTCAAACGTCCGTTTGATTTGCTCAGTGCTCCAATTCCACTGAAGCAGCACTCGCAAGTGAGCAAGGAGGTCTCGAGACTCGTTGGGCAGGCGTCTTGCAGCCGTCGATGTGAGATCTGGGGATGCAGCTGGGCTCAGAGTGGTGATACGAAACACCTTCGGGCCAGTTCAGAATTTGTCAAGTTACATATTTGGATGCTTTTACATACTGTTCTATTGATTCGGACACACTCAGGTTCCCACTCTTATCTACAATTTCTTACAGCGGGCTCGAACAATGGAAACGAGTTAATAAAAGGTTAATAACTGATATTATTAACAGCTGTTTGCAACGTTCGGCTTTTCTACTCAGCCCTACTCGACTCGGATCACTGTGTCGAGTACGTCTTGTTCGTTATCCAAAACAACGCACTCACACCTGTTGCGAATCACTGGCACCACAACCATGGCTATTGAATTGGCCCCTTTGCCGCTCCCTGCCTCCGCGGATCCAGCCTACTTTGTCAACTTTGGTCGTGAGGTCAAGGGCGTCAACCCCGGTGAACTCACACCAGCCCAGTTTACCGAGATCCACGACGCGCTCTACAAGGTTCGCAGTCAAATCATCTCGCCGTGACCACTCCACGTTGAACGGTCGTTTCTCGCCATCGCACCACCAGCATGGCGCCCTCTTGTTCCGCAATGTTTCCCTTACGCCAGAACAACAGTATGCGCTTGTCAAGGTAATCCCCCTCTCTCCATCGAGCTTCTTGCTCTCTATCATCTTACCACCACCTTTCAGGCGTTCGATCCGCAATCCGAGAGCTATGGGCATGGTAATAACAAGACTGAATCTACAACCAAGTCCATTCTTCATCCATATCTCAAGACCATTCCTCGCGTGCCCCAGGTTCAGCTCATCGGCAACGGCACCGTGACTGATCACGAAGGTTTCGCAACCGTTGACCTCAAACACCCCTCCCACACGACTTTTCACAAAACCCGCGTTTCCGAGGAGGATGAGGCCAAGGGCTATACCCGTTTCTGCCGATGGCATATGGACGCAGCTTTGTACGACTATAATCCGCCTCGGGTGACCACGCTCTATGGGATAAAGGTACCCAAAGGCGACCGTCAGACGGTCAGGTATGACGATGGCACCGGAGACGAGTTGTCGGTTTCCCTCGGCACCACAGCGTTCGTCTCGGGCAAGACCATGTTTGAGATTCTGTCGCCAGAGCTCAAGAGTCTGGCGATAAGAGCTTTGGTGCGCTATGCACCGCACCCTTTCATCTGGATGGCGCCGGCCCGTGCCCTACCGACCGGGTTGGGAATTGAGAATGAAGGTCTGGAACTCCCGATGGGACAACTCCCCGATTGGGAAGAGTCCAAGGTCAAGACTTACCCTGTGGTAAGCCGATCCGCGTCGGAAAGAGTAGGGATCACTGAGCGACAGTACTCTTTCAGCTGTGGAAGAATCCGGTGACGGGAGATCTGCACTTCCAAGTTCACCCGTGGGGCGCCCAGGAACTCATCGTCAAACCCCTCCCGATAGGCACAAAACGCAGCGGGGCCCTATACCCAGATGGCGGACACATCAAGGATCTTGGAGAGGTCCGGGCCCTGCTGTACAAGATGCAGCGGCCTGCCATTGCACCACAGGTAAGCGGGCAAGCTCGCCATGTCCGGTGATGACGTTCCCTCATGATTCGTTGCGCGTCACGACAAAGCTTGTGTACCCACATGATTGGAAAGAGAAAGACCTGGTCCTGTTCCATAACCGAGGACTGTTGCATAGCGTCGTCGGTGCATTCAAG
>JBBPRI010000105.1:0-60662 GCA_038092955.1 Boletus pseudo-olivaceus | reverse complement strand
CAGGTCTCGCAAAGGCAGAAGCTATTCCTGTCATTCACTCCAAAATGAAGATGTTCGCTTTCGCTTCACCCTCCGTGTGGTAATTCAACAACCCTATTGTAGCTCACATTATTCGCCTAGAATCGTCGTCTTGAGGACGATACTTATTGTATACTCGCCACCTTCACCGTTATCCCAGGTCGCCTACCTATTTAAGGACCTATCTATACCCTGCCTCGCTCGTGCCTCGGGGGTGGGCGACATGGAGTACTGTTGGCGACGGACGTTACTCTGCTTCATCTCGCATTGGGCATCACTGCATACTCATGTTGTGTCAATAGCTGCATACAAACTTTTTTTCGTAGGCATGTGTACATCATAAAGAACAAGATTTGCTGAATACAAGAAAGAACCAAGAAAAGAAAGTATTGCCTGAACTTGGTGTTTGTCCCAGCACTGAGTGAAACATCACACGCGTTCTCAAGCGGGGATAAGCGCTCCTTCTCACAAAACGTCAACACATCGTATCAACGGCACACGACTGGTGCTACACTCCGTTTGGCCTCGTCTCTGAGGTAACGCCCACACAGCCCGGCACCGATAACGTAGAGAGTTCGGTACAGCTGATGCATCATTGTCGCTGGAACAACGCTCTCGCGCTTACGAACGTGATTCAAACTGTTGCGAGGAGGGGAATCCATGTTTGGTGGGTTCAAACCGAATGCTAATTTGGGTTTGGCGGCGCTAGGGCTCAAATATCAGACGTTTCTGTTGGAACTTTCCCCTTGCGGTCGTTTATCTCATACCGGCCATCCATTGGAACCGCAGCATCCTTTTCCAGAAAGGGCGCGTGTCCGTGTAAAAAAAAAAAAAAAAAAAAAAAAGATTCCGTGGTGCATTGGACGCCGAGCGGTCCTCGATGGAGTTATCTCCGGTTTGGGGGCAGTTTCACAGTCCCACTCACGCGATTCGATAAGGCGAGGCGAGGTGGGCTTCTGACGTTCCGTTCCCCCCCCCCAACGTACTGTACCAGGGGGTCACTGCAGTCTGCATGGCTTTCCAATCGATACAACACAGTTCGTCGAGGCACAATGTGGCAGTAGATGGCAGCCACACATAGCCAGCAACGTTTCTTCCCAAACCCATGCGGTGCGAGCCAAGGTGCGGTACGTGCGGTATGAAAAGATGAACCGTGCCAAATATGACTCGACTAGATGATCGTGTTCAATGTGCCACTGCAAGGGCAATCATTGTTGGCTGCCTCAACGCTGTTGGCAGCCTCCTTCCATTGGAAGAACATGATCACTATCACTACAGGATGGCAAGTATACCACTTGCTCTACAACAGATACGCCCTATTCTGGAGCTCGGCGTCAATCTCAGGCTTACAGTTCACAAGGTCGACCACAGCAGAAGTGCTCATTGTCCGTGATCTCGCCGATTGTAAAGGTTAAATCCACCCACCCCTGATGTCAGGCGATCAGCACCGCCTTTCGTCCAACTATCACTCCCGTTCGACGGGGACAAACACGAGATCACCTCATGGCCCTCCATTATGGCAATCTCTCATGGTTCAAAGGACCTCCAATGTATTTCTTTCGTTATCTTGGCCGGCCTCCGTTGTGTACTTGCCGTTTTTGTATCCAGGGACTGAACCTTGTATCCATGGAAGGATAAATGCCTTGCACGAGGCCAGTTGTGAATGGATTCATTCAACGGAGGTGTACGAACGGTCGACCTTTATTGGGAGCACGCCACCTCGCAAGTGAGCCTATCTGCTTCCATCACAGCATTCAGTGCAAAGTGCATCAACTTCTCCTCGGCTTACCCACGGCGCCCTCGAGATATTGCTCAGCCGCTCAGCAAACGGAACAAGTACAGTATACCCTTGTGCGTGGAAAAGAGAATAACTCTGTGGCATTCGACAAGGGTCCCAATCCCAATCCTGTCAGTCGCTCTCGAGTCCGTTCTGATCTAGAGCGGTGTCTCTGTACGGGTCCGGGGACCCTCACCGTGTGTGCATGCGTGAATGCTAGAGTTGGTGTCGTATACATTGGCTGATTTCTTTACTGTGCGACCTTCGATAGTTTGTTCAGGATCTGATCGTTGTTCGGTTTGCAAAACGGGGATACGGTTAACATGGATTAGCCTCGGTCCTTGCCTCGCGACGGTCGACGACGACAATCATGCCACCCGAGGGGTATATAAGACTGAGATGGCGCGACGCACGTGGAATCGAAGCATGGCGCACAGTTCGCTCTCCAAAACTCCCATCCGCACAGTAATCCGACAACAGCACCCACACAGGCTTCCAGCCTAACGCGCGTCGTACGATTTTTTTTTCCTGGCATCCCTTCTGCGAGTATGAGCGGGTGATGGACGAGGTCGATGGGTAGATTCTAAATTTTGACCTTGATCTCGAATCTCGTTGATCGTGGTCTACTATCTAGCAGAACAGCCAGAATCGTAGTAGAGCCCCCATTATGTGCAGAACAGTGCGCCCAAGGTTGCACCCTCCCCCGCTCGACTTTCAAATACCCTCTTCTACATCGAAACATCCAACGAGGAATGCGCAGCGGACGCGGAACATCTCGGACGGGACGATCTGGCCCTCCCCTAACCTTCAATGTCGCCCCCGTTCCCTCCCTAAAACTGGCCCCACGCAGCATCGCGCACAGCGATCGTGGTGCGCCCATACAAGCAAGGAATATCTGTTCCAGTGTTCCAGTGTGCTTGGCCGTTTTCCTGATCCTAACTTGCGGATGCCAGTGTTCATATGCCCATATCAAATCGGGCACTGGACCCAAAGTTTCGAGTTGCCCTTTTGTGCTCCCTTGGTTTCCTTTTTACTTCCCTTGCTTCCTCCACTTCCGCACCGCCCGCGCGCGCGCAACGTCACGCCCATGTTGATAGTATATGGGTTCCCCTGACCATCCCTGATCGCTCCCGGTCCGTCTTCATCATAATCAATGATGAGTGGCTCGGGTATATACATAGCCGTTACCCCAACCCATTCGACTCCCCTAATGCTTCACAACCCTCAAACCCTGCGCGATTCGCCGCACTGGCGCCGCAGCCGCAGCCTCTTGCGAAAAAGAGCTGGTTAAAAAAGCTATCGCCCCGACGATCCGTGCAAAGTATCCCACGTTCGTTTCCATCATGCACCCTCGAACTCCAGTCTTTCCAAATGGGTCCTTTTAATCGTCGTCGCGATAATGGACGTCTATGCAGGGCGACTTGGCCTTCAGGTCCTAAGCCAAAGCAGATAATTTGTTTGGTCCCCAACCATGGCAAGTATAATATGCGCGATACAGCGATGACCTCCCCGCGATCAATCGTTATCCGTCCGTTCCAGTTGTCGATCCTTTTGGGGTAGACCCGTACATATTTGCACGCCATCCTGCGCGATTTGTGCCTATGCAGTGTGGCCCTGATTTGGATGCTGCTCCAATTGCCCTTTTGAAAAACGCCTTCCTTTCCAACTCGGTGTACCTCTGACCCAGTACCAGTACTTGATGACCCACTGCTGGTGTTGTCATCTTCCATTCACTGATCTCTATGATTGTGGGGCCTTGGGGCCCGATTCGGATGATAATCATACAAGTGGTATCAACATATTTCATAAAAACGCCTTCGCGAGTGCCACTGATTGGTTAGATAGTACCTCTCTCTCACACATGTATGATGTATGTGGGGAGTGAATTTGAACAAGGTGTAGTGGCGTTGCCGGGTCTGCCAGGAGTGTTCACGACCATTCATGATGGCGTTACGGACCTGCTTGGCTCGCTTGGCTGGCGGCCAACGCATCGCGATGCGGCACTCACACAAGTGGCGACAAAGGGAATCAACATAATCCTTGGCAAGGGTGAGTTGGGGATAACATCAACGACAACCGAAATGTCCCTTTCGTTCAATTATCGAAAGTTCTTATAGAACACCCAAGCATCGACGTATTCTTCCCCCGGCCCGTCCACCCGTCTGAGTCGTCCCGCCCTGGGTATCAGACCCGCCTTGACGAAACCAAGTTTCTCCCAAAGCCTTTTTTTTTTTTTTTCAAAAGCAAGTGTCATATGGTCAGTCCCGGATCCTTTACACAGCAGATCGAGCAGAGAGAGAGAGAGAGAGAGAGAGAGAGAGAGAGAGAGAGGTGCGCCCCCAACTCACCGAATGCTCGCCATGTTATTCACATACACCAAATTGAACACGCTCGCCTCGTACCCCAACCGCGGTGCGTAATACAAATACGACCGCGCGAGGACACGCCCATAACCACCGCCTCGGTGAGATGGCGGAACGACGAAACCCGCGTTGCAGATCTACACATTTGAAAAAGGATGGCATTGGCCCATCAGAATGATGATGCGTTCCGAATGAAACAAGAGAGAAAAGAGAGGGGGATTTCAATTTCCGCCTATCCCGAGGTCGCGGGTTTAGGGGATGGCCCGTAGCGAAAAGTTGCCTCCTTCCGCGATAAGCGACCATACGATCGCTTGGTGATGGCGAGGGAAGGGAGGACAACTTACATGCGACGAACGCCCCGGATAGTTCGGTTTCACCTAGAGAAGTAAAAAAAACGAAAAAGCCCAATCGATAGAGGGCATGTCGTTGATCAGTCAACACGGCCAACAAAACGGTTTTCGAGAGATGGATCGTTGCGGGCCCCCAGCCAATAAACCCTGTTGGCATTGCAAGCAACAGGGTAGGCAAGGGGGCGCAAGCATCACATATCACATACGTAGTAGAATCCGACCACGCAGGCGTCCCACGAACGTTCCGCCCTCGCAGTCTCGAGACCGACCTCGACCTCGGCCCCGTCCCCGTCTCCATCCTCTCTTGCCACCGGCTCAGCGAGTGGGTGTGCGTGTGGGTCGGGTATAATCCCAGGCTTCCCATCCCCCAGACCGCCAGCGGTGAGAATAGCGATCACCACGTCCGCAGCGCAAAAGTAAGCCCTGAACGCGTCCGGGTTCCGCATGTCCTCTTGGGGGTACGTCAGTCCCTTGTCGACTTCGTCTGCAAAGACGGCATGTAGGTACTCGAACAAGCCGGGGTGTTTCTGCAGGTGGTCGAGCGTGGACGGATCGAGATGAAAGAGGGTCACGGTGGCATGCACGTCGCGTGGGTGACGCCATGTCGTAGTGGGGAGTTTGGACGACCTCGCCGGACGGGAGATGGCACCGTAAGCAGACATTGTTTTTTCGAGCGTGGACAAGTCCAAATCTTTCTGAATGAATGAATGAATTAGTCGAGGTTTGGCAGCGACGGGCGGCGACAGTGCGACGTGGGAAGAAACTGCAACATATGATCATCTGGAAATTATTGATATCGAGAGACGGATGGCAACGTGGTTGAGTTCTCAACGTCAAGATCTCATGGCTCGGCTTATCTTATCTGCCACTAGCCCCGACGAGATTCAGAAGCAGAGTTCCACTCATACCTGTAAGCTTTGGACGACGGCGACGAAGCATCAATGTATCACCGAGTATGACAGAGCAAGATAATGCCGCACAGGTTCGATGAAAAAACTCCACCCATCGTCTTCTCAAACTCAATCAGGGTTCGTAATGCGGACCGGGGCCCTTGAGCTCTCAGGCGTTGGACCGGATAGGGAGAGACACACGAAGGGAATGAGGGCTATCGCCTGGCCAGGACGCGATACAACGGAAATGCGGGTTAGCTGACTGCTACTCGATGCGACGAGACAAGCCTGAGCTACTCTACGCTACCAGCATCTCCCGGCCTGGACCCCTGCCACCCCTACCCTTGAACCTGTCGCGACGCAACGTTCAGAACAGACTCGTACTCAGGAGCTTCCGTTCGAGGTTCAGTTCGACCACCAATCCTTGTCCATGCCATGGCGGCAACCGCCCCCATTCCTCATCCACCGTCCCTCTCTTTACCCCATCTCCAAAGAAGACATACCCCGGTATGTAGCGATCCACGAACCTGTCCCAGCCGTACTCGTGAGCAAACAAGCCAAGCACGCCGAGCCAAAACCAGAGAGAAAAAGAGACACACGCACGTCTTCACTTGCGCGTCCGTCATGCCTCGTCCCCCATTCTTGGCCTTCATGTCCTGTTCTTGTTGCAACCGCCATTGATAGACAATCGCAAACGGCGACGTCCAAGGCCCTCTGATCTACGTGCCATCCCGTGAGCCGCCCCCCCGTCATTTGACATGGAAACACAAAACACAACAGCAACACATACCTGGATAAACGCATCGAACGCCTGCCACCATTCGACGTACGCCTTCAACAGGTCGTTGACCTCCAACACGTCCTCGAGCGAGGCAAACGCTTGCATATCAAAGTCGTGCAGTCCCGGTACCGGCTGACGCCATCGCTCCTCGACCACTTCCCTTCGTATAGGGTAAAACCCGACACACCATCCCTCCAGCACGACAACGTCCACGGGCCCACGCACCACCTGAGCCTGGGTCGCACGATCCCCCTCGCCGTCAAACAGGCTCTTGTCAAACACCGGCAACGCCACTTCACCCGGTCCACGTCCGCCCTCGGCGTCATTGATCGCCTTGAGCGCCTTCAAGATCTTATTCCCAAGCTCAACATCGTGTGTCCCTGGTTGTCCGCGCCCATGCAACAGTCTGTTTCGTGGATGCGTCTCAGCGAGTGCCCTCAGTCCCGCATGCGGTAAATAGAGGTCGTCAATCGAGAGCACAGCGACTGACAGCGAATAAGGCGGTTCTGCAAGCAGCGAACGAAGACGGGATGTGAGAAAGGTCTTGCCACTCCCTTGCGGTCCTTGGACACCCACGAAGAGTGGCGGGTAATTGGATCGAGCAGGGAACCGCGCTCGATGAACTCTCAAGCAATTGGAGACATGGTTTGCCATCGCGTGAACTGCAGGCGGATGCGGGCTGGTCGTCGCCATCACTGACGATGGTCGTAGCAGGTCGATAGCGCGGGCCGCGCACGGAAAACTTGGAAACATATAAATCACGTGATGAGGTCAGCTGTCACCAAGTCGTGAGATCGTCCCAACGATGAGATATTTATCAGAGGCACATTATGATTGCTGTAAATCCGTACCAGTACCACACAATCACATCTACCGTCACCGCAACATAGCATCATGTTCGTGGATGGATAGCAAGAAAAAAAAGAAACTGTTCTTTCGCATTGCGTGGCGTACGAAGGCGAAGGAGTGGGGCCTACTTGCTCCCACCGTACCGCGCCTTGCGACCGATATCAAAGGGTATGTATTTGTATTTGACCATATGTCTGAGAAAGTTCAACGTGAGCGAAAACGTTGGCTGTGACCAAGCGGACATACTGTATTTGGCGTCGCATCGTCAGTGCGAACAGTACACAGAAATACACCACCAGGATCGGCCAGTACACGGGGACGTCAAACATTTCGGAGGTGGTGAGCAAGAGCGAGATGATGACAGCTCGCGTCGAGCTTAACCTAGAAAAAATTGTCTTGGTCCCCCAAGGATACCGCGAAGCGAATGGGAAGCGCACCAAAACTGCCATTCAGGCAACCGCCTCACAAAAGGTCTGAATTCGTCGTCTCGTTGAGAGGGAAGCGTGGGACCGCCGCTGTCGGTAGCGCCCTCCTCGATCTCATCCGCAAGGAGGTCGTCCTGGAGCGAAGGGTCGAACCTAGGCTGCAGGAACGCCAGCAACAGGTTGAGAAGGTAGATAGCAAGGCCGTCTGTAGAATGGTCACCGGACTGAAACAATACTGCGACAAGAGTACGTACAGCATACTATTTTCAACATCCAGGGAGCACATTTAGTTGCCGTCTCTCGCACACAGGAAATTTGTTACGAACCAATGTACCACTGGATGGTGAGTGAGTTCCCGGAATGCACTACGAGACCAAATGGTTACGTACCCCTTGGGACAAAACGATTCGAAGCATGAACAGAGCGAGCAGACCCAGCGTTGCCAACCACCGCTGGAGAACGTGGGGCGTCCACCGGTCAAGCGCCTGTTGGTACTGACGCTGGGCTTTCGAAATCGACGCCTGGACCGTCTGGAGCGGAGTCGACGCTGGTTCGTCTGAGGACATCATCCTGAATCGTGACACGGACGCAAGTGGAGAAGAAAACAAGGTAGTCCGAACTGATATGATGTTTTTTCTTTTTTGTTGACTTGCAACGAAGTTGGAACTAAACCAGGGGTGTAGTTCAAACGGAGATTGGCGGTGTTTTAAACAAACATAGCACGGTCCATAGATATTTGCCGCGAATCAGACGCACACGTCCATCGTCCTATCGTACTCAGAGTCGCTGGAAAGACGTTTTTAGCCCGTATGGAACTCACAGTGATTAGTTCTCAGTCTTCGCGCACAAATGGCGGTCTTTCAAGCTATCGACACGCTCCCCCACTGGTCTATTCAACTCGAATATTGGTTCGTTGTCACAGATTCAAGTATTCAAGTATAGCACAGATCATCAATATCAAATGATGCCTTCTCAGCGTATCGCTAGTCCCACACTGTTAGCCCGCTCACCCTGTGTGCTGGCACGGCCCACTTTATGGTAAAGTTCCCAGTCATGTGCCATACAAATAATCATTTCTGCACCCTGGCGCCTTCTCTCCGCTACACGCTGTTCCCGTCCGACCTGACTACGGGTATTGCGCTTCCTGAAAGATCACACATTCAGGCAATTTTAGAGGATGGAGAATATTAACAGGATTTATCTTTCTAATTTGCCAACGTAAGCTCGTTGGATGGTCGTGAAATGTTGAAGGTACTGATGCGATGGCTGTCATCCGCAGAGACGTTCCTGTGGTCTGTTAGCCCATGTTTTGTCAATGCTTGTTCTGGTCTGAGATAACATGCCTAGGCCCTTGGCTATTCCCTCAACGTCTTGTTGTACGGAGTTTTTGTCGTACAAGCATGTAAGTACCTCATCAGATGAATGTTCATGGTTTGCTCAATATCACCAAGCCATCTATTATGCAAGGTTCACCAACGATTCCAAGTGGATCAGGCTTTACAGTAAGAAACATGTCCTTATCGCTATGACTCACTGATACGAGGTGCTTCATAAGTCCTGGTCTTGTTCCTGCTAGAGACCTTTAGTGTCGCCGTGGTACTGTATGAGATGCTACAAGGGGCCAAGGTCCACTGCCTCTCTTGCATCCCGCTCTCCTGGGCGAGTTCGTGGGATCTTAGTTGGTCGTTCCGAACGCTCAGCGCTTTGACTGGTTTCAGTAAGTCTCTAGCATGCTTTGATCCAATGGACACCGACCTGAGTTTGATAGTTTCGCTTCTGGCCCATGGATTCTATTGCTGGAGGATCAGGGTCATGAGTGGTTGTTGGTATATACCCATCTTCGTTATGCTGGTATGCTGTACCTCTCACCGTTATCTACCTCGTGATTAATCTCACTCGCTGCAGACGTCGCTGCTGCAATGCATCTTTTATCAGCATCGGAACAATGGTTAGTGATTTCATCCATAGACCTTGATTGTCGTTTTGAAGCGTGTCGTGGTGTTTCAGTCTTCGAGTATAATCCAAGCTCCAGAAGTGATCTCAGACGTGAGCTTTGATTCTCTACTAGTGAAGCACGGACTGAGGAAAGCTGTAACTAGGTATGGGGGATTGCGACTATCGTGTGCGATTTCGTGATCACCATCGAGACGACCCGACTGGTGAGTGTAGGCATATCCCAGAGTATCATCGCAAGCTCAGATGTCCCGCCTAGCTGTTCCGACGCAAGCAAACGTCGTTCTTCAACCAGATCAGCTGCGTGATCACACAGCTGATCCGACTCACCTGCGAGACCGGTGCAGTCACTGCAGGAGCTATGTTGTTGCAGTTCCTGCTCTCCAAGTACGATACGACGAAAGACATGGTCGTGTCTGTCAGCACACAGGAAATCGATGTCTCCCAATGGCCGTTTAGCTCTTCCATCGCCCAACTTTCCATGTGTGTCCGAACGTTTGCTATCTCCGCGTGGCAGCGTGCTGATGATGACTTGCCCTTCGCAGCTTTTACTCGGTGTCGAGACTGTGCGTGTGCGGATATTGTGACGCGCGTGTGCAAGCTGACCGCTGTGTAGATATGCAAACTGTCTTTTGGCATCGCCGAACGCGCGCCTCATCATTGTGGGGGACAAGGTCCATTTAGAGCCCGTCTCCACGGTCTTGTTCGATCGAAACGAGATTCATACCCTTGCCGGCGCGGAGCAATCGACCGAACGCCACATCAATGTGACTATTACACGATCTCAGTTCACTACGAGTGATGCCAGCGCAGTGAGTCGAGCGGTGTCAGTCCCGGTGGCGGTTTTATGACCTGTTTGCCTCGCAGGGTACTCGCGTAGACAACGATGTGGTATCTGTCAGTAGGAGCGACAAGCAAGAGGTCTGACAGGGTTGAATCTCTTTACATACTGTTGTAGTGGTTATTGTCGTTAGATCCAAGAGGTATTTGATCGTATGGAACTAACTAGTCAACTTCTGTATAATATCCCTCCTTCGTGTTACGCTCGCTATCGTGAAGAACAATGTAACAAGACCTTACTATTGTACCCCACCGAGATGCCGGGTTGGTAACATGCGAATGGATTTTAAAAGACGTGGGGAATGACGACCTTTCTGTCCTTGGGGTAATCTGGAAAATTGTTGAGGTACCACTGATGGCCTCTGTAGGCTCTCGCGATCATGAGGAAAATCTCCGAAGAGAAGAAAATCCAGGGAGGTTGGACCGAGGACACAAGCGCACCAAGTGACGTTATCGTAGGCATGGGTGCAGCAGCGAGGGCGAACCCGAGCCACTCGAGCCACTCGCACAGGTAATTAGGGTACGAGACATACGTGTATAGATACCCGTGCGGAATCCCATAGTATTCCCTCTGTTTCGCGTGTGGGTCGTCGTCGAATTTAGCCTTGGCTTTACCCTTGGCTTTGGCGTTGCGACGGATGTTGAAAAGGACTTCGTCGTGGAGGACGTTTCCGAAGAGACCGATGGCCCAAATGGCAGTGCCTACCCAGAAGGAGGGGCGGGCGGATGCGGAGGCAAGAAAGGTGGATGCAGTGGGGGAGCGGAGGTAGGTCCCCAAGAGAGTGCCGTTAACGATGTTGAAAGCCATACCAGAGAGAGGAACACTGATGTGGGCTTTCGAGCGGGACGGGGTGCGGAGGGGGGAAATGAGGGCGCGGTTGGCGTAGTGGATGAGGAAGAGGCTGGCGAGGAAGAGTTGGGCGGGGGTGAGTGGGGTGGTGTCAGTTGGGGAGGAGGCGAGGGGGTTGTTGGCGAGTGCGTGGAGGAAGGCTATGGGGGAAACGATTTCCATGAGGATCCAGGCGCGGATGCCGTCGACGGCGAAGATGCTGTCGGGTGGAGGGGCGAATCGACCAAAGGAGGCATCAAAAAAGAATTGTAGGGGGCAGACGATGGGTGGTATGATAAAGGAGAGCTTGCTGACGGCTGGGTGGAGCGTAAGTTGGTCCTTTTTTTTTGAACGGCGAGGAGGAGACTTACCGTCGTAGAGAGGATGCATGTCTGGACTCTGAGATGGCGAAAAGAGAGGAAGTGATGTGATTAGGTCAGCCGAGTGGCAGCGGCACTCTTCGTCCCCCACAGCACAGATGCAAACATGACAAGGTTGCGTTTGAAACGGACGCCAGCGGAAGAACAGGAACGAGCCCGGCGCAAGGCATACAAGGCAGCGAAAAAGGCCGCAAAGCGGGGGCGCTCTGGAGACGCGGACGACAGCGACACCACTCCATGCCCAAGTAGTAGCAGTAGAAAGAAGCAGCGGACCCATGTCCCTCCCGACGCAGCGATCTCCGACGACGACATGCGCGGTCTGCCTCCGCCTCCAACCTCGTCTCACAAGCCAGACTATGACGCTATTCGGGCAGAGCTAGAAGACATGCGGTTCAGGGAAAAGATGTGGGGCGCGCTCGAGGAGGACGAACGCTTGGACGGGATCAACGCGCGATTCAATGATTATCCTCGCATTCCTGACAGGTGGGCCCGCGACAAGCATGATGCAGTGGATCCACAGTACATGGACGACGACGAGTACGCTGAGTGGGTCAGGGAAGGCATGTGGAAGTGAGTCAAGCCGTATACGTGCTCGCGATTGTCCTCGACTAACTATATGCAGGAAGACACACGCGCGAGAGTACGAAGAACAAGCGAAACGAGACGCAGAAAAGGCCGCTCGGAGAGCGCGTGAGAAGGAAATCAAAGCGGAGACTGCCCGTCGGGAGAGGTTTGCTCTCGAGCAGGAGGAAAGACGGAGAAAGGAGAGGCAGAGGCAGCGAGAGGAAGAATATCGACAGCGATATGAGCAGCGATGGAAGGCGCTCTTGGACCCTCAGACACGGGATCAAGGACCGTTGACGTTCGGGGATATACCCTGGCCTCTCTTCTCGGCGCACATCGCAAAGCAGAAAGCCTCAAATAACGACCTCCTTCGTATAGAGGAGATTACCCCGGAAGCTATCACCACCTTCCTTCTATCGGACGTTGATGCCATGCCTAACCTCGCCAAAAACGACGATACTTTGAGGCGAAATCGAGACAAACTCAAGGAAACACTGTTACGATTTCATCCAGACAAATTTGAAGGTCGCTTCATGCGTCGCGTCCCCGCAAGTGATGTAGAGAGCGTCAGGGAGGCCGTAGGACAGGTCGCCAGAGCTCTGAACTTACTCATGAGCGAGCGATCGTGATCACCTTATATTTGGCGAGTGGTAAACTGTATGGGCAGGTTCAGCACCTTTATTCCAGGGTGTTGCTTAAAATGTAGTCTGCCTTTCTAGAATCTCTTCGCTGCTGTTCGGGCCCCTCACGACCTCTTACTCGGTCTCACAGCTTCGGATCACAAGGTTGCCGTTGAAGGTGTATACTCAATTTTACTAAAGCTCCGTGTGCCCTGCTAGTCCCAGGCCGGGTCAATGTTACCCCGCAGTTCTAAGCTAGAAGAGACGGCAAAGATCTCAGACGACAATATTGTCAGTTATCAGATAGGACTCAGCAACCCACTCTAATTACTGCGATGTTCAATTGTAGCTCGAAGCACGAGAGGAATACCAGACGCAAAGAAAGCTAAACTGTCGCCTTCGCCTTCGCTATCCATTCGTTTGTCTGCACACTGCAATCTCTTTTCCCCAGTCGCATCTCACGCCTAAATGTTCTGTGGGATTGGTGTCTGCGTGGGGGCCGTTTGTTACCAACCCTTGAACGACCATGGGAGATGCTTTATATTTTCGCCGAAGAATCCAGGTGGTTCAGTCCTTGGAAAGGTGCTGTGGTGTTGCATCGACACTCTCGACCGGTCCGCACCGGGGCGCCAATACGATGTCTGGATGCAACACAGGTGAGACTTATATATATGGGGGTACCAGTCAGCCTGGGACAACCCCCCGCTTTTTGCCTCACTGGTCGGGCTCGCGCCAGAGCAAACCATTTCAAAAGATGTTGTCGCGTCAAGTGGATTCACCGTGAGCTCCCGCTTACACGCGTGTCTTATCCTATGTCCTCATACTGCCCTTGTAGTTCCTGGGATATCATGGAGTGAGTTTCTACCCTAACTCTGCGACGGCAGTGCAGTCATTTGGGATTACCTTTCCATTTAAGCGAGGGCCCATTCGTGCGCACCCTGTTAACCCCTATTAATCTGGTCGCGTGCTCATATTGCACAGGTCCTTGGATATGCCATGTGCTTCGGCTTGATGGGCGTCCTATCCGTCCAGTGCTGTAAGTCACCCGTACTGTCCTCGACGATGTTGATACAGAATAACGACACCCTAGTCATCTATTTCACCAAGTTTCCGAATGACCGGGCGTGGACGAGAGTGCTAGGTAAATTAAACGCGCGCGTTCGCGTCACAAAAACAGGCCATCCGTTGACGTCGCGACATATTCCACAGTCGCCGTCGTGGTCTTACTAGAGACGCTCATCACCGTCTTTACTTTTCACGGCTTTTGGATGGGGGTGACCGTCCATGACTCGGACCTCTCTTCCATCGTCGCTTCAGGGATCGGTGGACAACAGCTCTTTCCAGATCCACTCTGGTCGTTCGTTGCCTTGTCGCCGCTCACGGGCATAGGTGAGAGTATTTCCAAACGCATGGTTGTGATGCAGGGTCTGAACGCTGCCCCTGTGACAGTGTCCTCTCTAACGCACGGATTTTTCTGCTGGCGGATATGGGCCGTTCGGAAATCGGTCGTGGTTCCGGTACTGATCATGATGGTGATAGTTTTACATCACGTCGCCAGTCGAGCGTTGCAGTCGCTGAGATCAGATACGCCAGGTGTCGCTCCTTCAATGTACCATGGTCACGTACGGTGGCATCAAGGTGAGTCCGCTCCCCCATCATTCACGCTACAGGAGGGCCTCACAGAACAAACGGTAGTATGGCCTCGTCCCAGATCTCGATGCCAGTCATCCGATGCCGTTCTACATTCCCGTTCGTGTATTTGACATCGGTTTCAGACAAAAAGTGTTTTTAACTCTTTTTTTTTTATACCGCACACAGGTATGGTTGTGCGGCAGTCTGTTTTGTGATCTGATGATCACCGTATACTTGACGCTCTTCGTATGTACACCAATGTCTATTGCCGCGCGTCGCTCGCAGGTGTGCTTACGTTGTGTGTGTGTGACACACTATAGTTCCTCCGCGCCAAATCACAAGTTCGGAACAGCTGGTCGCTGCTAAGCAAGCTCGCCAAAATGACGATCGAGACGGGTCTCGTCACAACGACGGCTGCTGTCATCGAACTCGTGCTCGCGATTGCCTACCGCGTGACGTTGTACCATGTGGCGTTGTGAGTCTCTTGTTGTGCATCGCATCGCCCACGCTCAGTATTTTGCACGCTGGATTATTGTTATTTTTCAAAACGCAGATTCTACATCATATCCAAGCTGTACGTCTCATCTCGTGGTGTGTGTCGCTTATAACGAACGTGGGCCCACTTTATCTAGTTATGCCAATTGCTTGTTGGCGACGCTGAACGCGCGCCTCGTCCTGCGGAACCTGACGGACGAACGTCAGTCGGTGGCCATCTGGGAATACACCGTATCCGACGCGCCTTTACATTCGCATTCGAATACGAATTCGGGATGGACAGTTTCCCGCAACATGCCAAGCACCGTGATTCACATTCACACCATGGTGGAGACTGACGATGAATTCGGACCGCGTCTTGTGGTGAGAGATTTTTCTTTTAAAATCTGGCAGAAATCAAGTTTGATCTGTTTTTGCCTTGCCTCTCCTCCTCCTATAGGAAGACCCGGACAAGCGTTCGCTCCACGTCGAGGACGTTTGACGTGTCGTTCGTCGTACCCTCGCTGTGTCGTGTATGATATCGTCTCGTCATTTTTTTTTTACTTTTCAGTCGTGATTGCGCCGAGTGTTGTGGTGAGAATGAGAAAGCGGACAATGCGCGTTTCGTGGGTCCGAGGTGTAGAGGCGCCCCTCCTCTTATGCCGTGTGCCTCGGTTATGCCAAGCCTTGGGAATCAACGCGAGGCTTTCGGGGAGCACGGTCGCCTCGCTTGCCTCGCCTCCCGGACGAGCCTGGAACTTAACTTGTAATAAGTACGCACACTCGGCCAGTGGACGTCTGGTGCGATCGAGCCCTTCGGATTGATGTCACCATGTTCCTCAGGCCTCGGCGCCGATCTGAACGGTAATACCGAGTGGTGGTGCGGTAGCGGTGATAAGATGAATGCAGATGGATGTCGTTTACATTGTCCCTGGGAAGGGATGCGACGAGATTGCGGGAAGCGTAGACCGGTGCAGCGCAGTGGAGTTAGCAGAATGGCACGCTCAGATGCGAGTGCTCGACCGTCGTCCCACGCTTAGTTTTTTTTCTCGGTTAATGTGTATCCGTCGAAACGCGTGCGAGGGTGAATGTGGGACCTTGATCTGCCGGGGGGTAAGAGGGAAAGGGGGGGAAGGAGGTTGCCCTTCTTTCGAGAATCCACTGGTAGCTCAGTGTCGAGGGGGATGGGTTTCTTATATCTAGAGGAATGAAACACGAGCAGAGTCTGAGAGTGTCCTGAGCGATCGATTTGGCAGTGCGCGCGGTCTTGAGTCGGTGCCCCGCTCGACATCGCTTGACGTCGACGCGTTGCTCAGTGACCCGGCAATATCTGCGTGGGCCCTAACCTCCCACTGTTTTTACCTGTCCACAAAGATGGTATATATTCAGGGCGGCTAGCAGAAACCAAAAAAAGGTGAAGAGCCCCACCACGTTTTTTTTTTCGCGATGACTGATGAAGCATGTCAAAGGGCCCGTACATATCAATATGTATATCTTGATGTTCAAAAGCTGTATAGCCGATGATCGGATCGACGTTCAAACGTTCGTGCAACTTGAGCACGTCACGGTGTGTTTTTCAGATCGGTCCTACGTACCAAGTTGAGGTAGGCTGAAACGTTGAATGTCGAACGTGGGCCATCGTCCATCGTTCGTCCTTGTCTCCCCGATGGTAACTCTCGTTCTAGTGTGCGATTCTTCGAGCGCTCGGCCTTGCTTCATTTAACCTCGCCTTCTTTGTTTCCCTTCCACGCGTCGTGATCGACATGTTACTAGTCGACAAAGTGCACGCGCTCGTAGGGCCGCAGTTAGGAACCAAGTCAACTCTCGTGACGTGCGGCAGACGGGATATGGGCTATTTGGAATTAGATGATGGGCGGCATGCAACCGAGTTATGCGACCATCGGAAGAAACCGTGCTTGGGCTGGCTGGCGCTGGTTATAATGGGCGCAATGCATAACTTGGACGAGAACGTGGTGAGTATTGGCCAGGACCATCAAGTATCCTCTAACAAAAATTAGTGCTTGGGCAGCGATGTCGTTAACATTTATTGCAGAGGATACAAAGAACCACCCCGCGGACCCGTGGACTCGCCCCTTATATAACTGCCCGGACGTCGGGATGACCGAGTCCGCCGTAGCATAAGAATTTGACCAACGACGACCCACTCGCTTTTTAAAAATGGGCCTGCGCATCGGTGACCGTCTGGTGCTTCCAGGATGTCTTCGAACCCAAGTTCGAACACCCCGCCGCCGTGAGTCTCTGTCGTCAATTTGCTCCGTATTCACCAGCTCATACGCGCATCTTCTAGCACGATAGAGTGAGTTTCTATCTCGATTCTGCGACTGGAACGCTGAATCTACCACACCGATGAAGCAAAGGCTCGTTCGTGAGTTACTTTGACCCTTGGATCAGTGCCACCGAGTGCTCACTTTCTCTAGGTCTTTGGATATACGTTCTGTTTCGGCTTGATGGGCGTGTTATCCGTCCAGTGTTGTGGGTAAACTTTTCTCCGTGACGGAATTGACCTTGACACGAGAAATAGTCTTTTACTTTAGAAAGTTTCCTGGCGACCACGTTGGGACAAAGATGCTAGGTGATTCTTTCTTCCAGCATAGATGAACCCAACCAACTCACGCGTTGAGATTTCAGTCGCTCTTGTCCTTTTACTGGAGTCCCTCATTACCATCTTTGCCTTGCACGGCTTTTGGATATCCGTTAGCGTCCAGAATTCTGATCTCCCTGCCGTCGTCGGTATGGGCGTTGAAGGAAAATACCTATCGCAGGACCCGATCTGGTCCTTTGTAGCAATGGCAATACTTACCGGCTTGAGTGAGCATTCTCAAATCCTCGCAAATATGATCCTGCTTTGAACATCTGCAGTGTCTTCTGTCACCCACGGTTTTCTTTGTTGGAGGATATGGATCGTTCGACAATCACTGGTGGTCCCCGTGCTCGTAATGTGGTGTTTTCGACTCGGCGAACGATCCAGTGGTTAGTTGTTGATGCCATAACGCACCATCATTACAATGTGTAATGGTCGGTTACGGCGGCGTGAAGGTACGTGAACCACCGATGAGGAATTCCACGACCAACTCAGAGGCGCCAAGTATGGCCTTATCCCAGATCTCGTCGCCAGCCGTCCGGTGTCGTTCTACGTTCCCGTGGGTGCTTTGATGTCAGCGGAATGGGCGGGCTTTTTGATGACATGTCCACTAGCTATGGTTGTGCGGTCGTCTGGTTTGCGATCTCACGATCACCATTTACGTGACCTGCATCGTGCGCAACCCCATTCTACGCGCAAAGAAACGAGAATTCTATTTACACCTAACATTCAGCTCCTCCGAGGAAGATCGGAATTCGAAAGCAGCCGGTCGATATTGACCAAACTTATCAGATTAACTCTCGAGACCGGTTTGGTGACGACCACGGCTGCCGTGGTCGAGCTCGTCCTAGCCGTCGCATACAGAGTCACGATGTACCATCTGGCGGTGTGAGTTCACGTTCCTGCCCGTTTGACTGACGTTCACTGAGACTTGCATGTGAGATAGATTTTACATCGTGTCAAAATTGTTTTTTGCTTGATAGCATGGTCCATGTTAACCCGAAGCACGGCACCAAGGTATGCAAACTGTTTGTTGGCCACTCTCAATGCACGCCTCGTCATAAAGGACGTGACCGATGTCAGCAAGACTGTGACAACTCGGGATCGCTTGGAGTTCCAGGTACAGTCCAACCAGTCGTAGTCCAGTGGACGGACAATATATCACGGTCTGAACCGACGCATGCAAGAGATTGACCTCGAGCACAATACCTGTACAGCCGTGCGTACTCGCTGCTCGCCTCCCATACATTGATCGAGCTTGATCGTTTGTTGAATTCTAGGACTAAAGAGTGAAATAGTAAACACGGATGGGGATACACGACGATTGTAGCATTGGATGTAATTTATGAAGGCATTGTAAATGTGCGCGGTTCATACACTCCTTGCCGATGCGTATTATCTGGGATCACTACTATTCGTACGCGGTTCCAAAAGATTTCTTGACAGGGTAGAACAAGATGTGACGGCTCGGGGGGGCCATGAGCTCGAGCAGCTCCTCTTTGAAATGATCGTGGCACTTCGTGTTAGTCGGGCAATACGTCCGAACGCCTGCCAGCAGGAGATCTCCCGAGGCGACACGAGCTCACTTGCTCAAGAGTGTCGAGTTCACAAAGGTGGGTATCTAGATGCTCTTGCGGCGTTCACTGATATGATTGGCCAGTGATCGGTTGATCCGCGGGCAGGAAAGTAGGGTGTATAGCTGCCTATCGATATCGCGCCACCAAATGATTCAGTATTCATCCATCTCCGACCTACAAACGCGATGGACCTGAACCGTGACGGAGTCCCCCTTTACCCGATCCGTCTCCCCCAGCTCCTTAAGTCCAGCGTTGCCTTGGTTGCGGCTCGAACCGATGAACTCTGTTTGACGCACGGTAAGTAACTCTCAGCTGGCTTGTCATTCGGGTTTGCCCCCATATCTGAGTATCTGCCCGGTGCCACGGCGCTCAAGTCAATCCGAAGGTGGTTGACATTGGCGAGCGCAGACCGTCATCTGGCATCTAGATATCACCTCGTCGAGACAATAATAATGCCCACCGAGTTATCCTCTTTTACGGTTCTGATTCCTCTCCCGATCCGTCTTCCCCACTGGCACCTCGACTTGTATACGTCGAGAGTCCGGCGTTGTCTGGGATGCGGTCCGAACTGTGGAACCTGCTTGACTGACGGTACCTCTCAGCTGATTTGCCCACTGTACTCGAGTTTGACCGCATATCTGGATATCTGCCCGGTGCCGCACCAGTCGGTCATTCCGAGAGTGGTTGGCATTAGCAAGGTGGAGAGCATCTCGAGATCGCCTCGTCAAAACAATGATAATTCCCATGTCATTCCCCCTCCGATAGTGTTGATTCCTCTCCCGATCGTCTCCCCCACTGGCATCTCGAGTTGTAATATATACATTTCGATCGTCCGTCGTTGTCCTGGATGCGGTCCGAACCGTCGGACGCTGGTTGACGGACGGGAATGTACCTCTCAGCTGACTTGTCCACTCGAGTTTAACCGCACACCAGTATATTTTGCATTTGTCCGACGCCGCGGCGGTAGGCTCATCCGAGGGGTGGTGGCCCATCTAGATATCGCGATATTGCTCTGATAGTCGGCGCGTCCGCATACGTTTGTCAAATGTGCCAACTTGAACAGAGCCAGCGGCCTGTTTCACCCGTCTCGTTGGGGCAAACATATTTTGGCTGAAATTGCGACCACGGTCCGTGGACCGCTGAGCCGGAAAGAAAAAAAAAGTGGGGGGCACAGTCCAGTGGAGCATCCAGTATCTGTGAGATCTTTGCTTCAAGGAAAGCTCAAGAGTCGGTCGAATTGTGCTTGCCACTGGGGAGGTATCATAATCAGCAAAAGTGCCCAGATCCTGCAAGGCCAAACAACCTACGAGGGCTCAAGCGCTCACGAGGCTGTGAGTGCCTTTTAAGGATATACTCCTTGCGAGGGTTACAAGTCTAGCGAGTCTTGAGCTTGAATGCCTTGCAAGCTCTCCCATGGGGCCACCCAATGTCGTACAAGGACGGCCGAGTACTCACGGTGCCAGCGAGCCACTGGAGGATACGAGTTTCACGGTAAAGCAGCGCGATACATATGTACCTAGATTGCACTCACTGTGCTTCAAAAACGTCCCCCCAGCTTCCTAGCTGTTAGACATGTTGCGGTGTGAATGAGTGGATAAGACTTGTGGGCGGAGGCATGGGCAGACCCGCTTGCACGGACGGACATGTAGCACGTCACCGCTAGATCTCAAAGATGTCAACCCCGAACCGGCGACTCAGGACACGCCGGATCATCGCGATCGCCAGGACTCAAGAGCTGGTTGTACACATCATTGAACCAGTCATTTGTGATGCGGGCAAGTCCAGACTGGAGAAAACGGCAAGGGGCAGGGGTCAGCAACACTGAATCTGATGGTGGAGGTACAAAGTCAAGGGATTAGAGCGCTAATATCGCAAAGTTCGATCCTTGTCCAATGAAATTTTATCCCGACTTGATTTTTCTGGGATTTTGGAGTGTCGCAACTTGTTAAACGTTATGTTGCCAATAATGCTGATAGAATCATAATAATTATTATTTTAAGTAAATCAATTTTGCCCCGTTCGTGGTGCCTCGAGACCATTGTTCTGTCGTTGCTGGACAACGGCCAAGACTCTCCAGCTGGACTCAACGCACTCAATTGTCCCGGATTCTCAGTCCATTCTTTTTCTGCGCAGCGATTTGAGAAGGGAACATTGAATAGTCGTTTGATTATTTGCCACCCCAACAACAACAGACCGAGGACCGCGTGTACGTACTACCGAGTTCGTACGACCCAGCTCGTCGTTTTCTTTCCCCTGCCTAAACCCGTACTGTAACTGTACTGAGCCACTCACTCTCATTTCCAGTTTGTCGAGTCCATCGACTCGTTCTAACTTCTTTACACCATGGCCGACATTGGCACAATCATCGATGAAAACGCATCAAGAGCGCTGGCGCCCGCTGCAGTCGGCTCACAAGTAGCCCTCATGTCCATCGTTTCGGTAGGTCGATCGCGTTTCGCAACGAACCTATATCATATATCACGCCCTTGCCATCGCAGGTAGCCACAGTCGTGGCATTTAACGTCCTACGGCCCAAGAACAAGGTATCCTTCGTTGCTTGCGTTCCGCATGTCACGGAGTTTCCAACATCCTGACACTCGAAAACTTGCTAGGTAATCTACGAACCCAAAGTCAAATACCACATTGGAGACAAGTCGCCACCCCGGATATCCGACTCCCTCCTAGGATGGCTACCACCACTTTACCGCACGAAAGAGCCAGAGCTCCTGGACAAGATTGGGCTCGACGCAGTCACTTTTCTACGTTTCACCCGCATGACCCGGGTCTTGTTCAGTTGCATCGCGTTGCTTGTGTGCGCCGTACTCATACCCATCGACGCCGTCTACAACATCCAGCATGTCTCATCCTCGGACCGTGATGTCCTCTCCATGTTCACCATTCGCGACGTTCAAGGGTCTTACCTCTTCGCTCACGTCGCAGTCTCATATGCTATCAGCGGCCTCGTCATGTTCTTTATCTGGCAGAATTGGAAACACGTCTTGCGCCTACGCCAGGAATGGTTCCGCTCGCCAGAGTATCTCGAGTCGTTTTACGCCCGGACGCTCATCGTCACCGCCGTCCCCAGGAAATACCAAACTGACGAAGGAATCCGTGCGATCTTTGAGACCGTTCAGGTTCCATACCCCACGACATCAGTGCATATTAGTCGGAAAGTCGGACGTCTCCCGGAGCTTGTCGAATACCACAACACGGCGGTACGCGAGCTGGAACAGGTTCTGGTCACGTACCTCAAAGGCGGACAGATCGCCAAGGACCGTCCTACCATTCGTATTGGCGGTTTCCTTGGTATGGGTGGTGTGAAGAAGGATGCAATCGACTTTTACACGTGCGTGGTTAATTTCCTGTGAGGTGAGGTGCGGTGGATAGGCGATCTCACGTTTTTACAGCGCGAAACTTCAACGCACGGAAAAGGCGATTGAGGAATATCGTCAGGAGATAGATACCCGTAAAGCAGAAAACTATGGCTTTGCGTCCATGGCTGCGGTTCCGTATGCCCACATCGTGGCGCATATCCTTCGCAAGAAACATCCAAAGGGTACGGACATTGTTTTAGCACCCAATCCTAAAGACATCGTGGGTCACCTGTTGCAACCCTGCTTCGCCTCACATTCTTATCATTTGCCGTCGTGAACTCGCAGATCTGGCGGAATCTGAACAAGTCGACGGCAGAGCTGCTTCGAGACAGGTCAATCGGTTTCTTGCTGTTGGTGTTGGTCTGTTTCTTCAATACCATCCCGCTGTTCGTCATCTCCATTCTTGCCAACTTGTCTTCGGTGCGTTTCACTATCACCTGTGGAGATCCCTTCGTGACACTCTCGACAGATATCCACATACGTTGGGTTCTTGTCACAGTGGTCCCAGGCCTCCCCGGCTTCTTTTGCGTTCGTTTCCGGTGTCTTGCCGCCCGCCATCTCTGCTTTATTCGGATTTTTCTTACCCATCATCATGCGGTGGCTCACTCGATTTCAGGGTGCTCAGACACGTAGTCGGTAAGGGTATAATACACTGCTGGGATGGTGATCAACAACTCTGATCGAACGTGGACGTACAGTCTTGATCGCGCCGTCGTCGATCGTTATTTCACCTTTTTGGTTGTCTCGCAGCTGGTGGTCTTTACCTTGCTTGGTGTCTTTTTCAGTAAGTCGCCAGTGAAGAGTATCTTCTTTTTTTGCCGAGTCTAAACATTGCCTACAGTTGCCTCCGAAGAGGTCATCGATGAGATCGGCCAGCATACCAGTTTTCAGGGGATCATCGACCAGTTATCATGTGAGGATCGACTGGTTTTAGGACATGATTGCTAGGCTGATCCGAGCTTACCCAATCAGCATTGCCGGCCACCATCAACAGAACCTATGTCAACCAAGCTTCATACTGGCTCACGTTCTTCCCGTATGTCCAAAACGATAATGTATAGAAACATACTGAAAGCATGTAGCTTGCGCGGTTTCCTCGCGATCTTTGACCTGGCTCAGATCCTGAACCTGGTCTGGACCTCGTTCAAGACACAGTAAGCACAGCTGCTCAATAGGAATGGGGTATAGATCTGATTTTCGGTCCTTTTTAGTGTGTTCGGCCGTACTCCTCGAGACATTCGCGAGTGGACGCAACCAGATGAATTCCAGTACGATATTTACTAGTAAGTCGATTTCCCATGTCATCGTCCGAGGTATTCATCGCTCCACCTCACATCAGCTCCAACATTGTATGTTCATCGTTTTCACTGAAGGCGCCACTTTACATGTGACATTGCACAGCTCTTCATGGTCACTGTTGCGCTCGTCTTTGCGCCGCTAGCACCCCTTGTCTCCCTCGCCGGAGCTATCGTCTTTTGGATTTCTTCGTGGGTGTACAAGTACCAGTTGATGTTTGTGTTCATCACGCGGGTTGAGACCGGAGGGGTAGGTATTGAAATACATCAGAAACATCCCACTGACTCTACCTTTCTGCCAGCGCCTTTGGAACATCGTCGTCAACAGGCTGTTGGTGTCAGTGGTTCTGATGCAATTACTTATGGTTCTCAGTGAGTCCGAGTTCTCCTCCCTCGACTCCCCCCTCTCTAAAAACGCGTGACTTTTTAGCTATTGGTCTTCAATACAAGTTCAAGTCTTTCTTGTGGATTACGACCGTCCCACCGATCCTATTCGTCATTGTCTTCAAGATCTGGCTGGACAGGACGTTCTACGACAAGTTCATGTACTATATTCCCTCAGAGGCAGAGCTGCGTCAAACCAAGATCCACTCTTCCCGTGCGGACGACTCTAGAAACCGTCTCGAAAAGCGTTTCGGTCACCCCGCGCTTCACGCAGAGTTGTTTACGCCCATGCTCCACGCCAAGATGATGCCCCTCCTCGCTGACGTGTACAAAGGCAAGATCGGGAGTGACAAGACGCGGTTGGGTGAATACGGCGGACAAAAGATGGACGCACAGGTCGTCGAAGGCGGTCTCCGCATTGCGGGTATCGAACAGCGGGACCTCGAGTACGACCCGGCGCTGTATCGCCGGGACAGAGGCGAATTGGATTGGGACGCCCGTTCCATCGCGTCTACCGCGATCTTTGGGCACAACCGCGGCGACGGCGCCTCGGTCCATCACCAAAGGACGCAGTACCACCACCATTACGCAGGGTCGATGACTGGGGGCCGTGCGTCCCCTGCGCCGTCGGCATTTGAGCGATATGCAACCAAGACACCGATGATGAATCAGGGGAGCCTGAGCGCGATTGAACTGTCGCGGCTTGGTTCGAGCGTGGATCAGTTACCATTGTTGAACGACCCCGGGTATAATCAACTCGGGGATCCACCGCTTCCTGGATATGCGTCTCCGGAGCCGATGACAAGACCTCCGTCGAGGTATGCGTCCCCAGCACCTCAAACCCCGCCTCGGTTTGCGTCGCCTGCGCCGGTGCAGTATCCACCGCAGGCTGGGATGCAATACTCGCCCGTGGAGGGGTACAGAGAGGCACCCTTACACCGACCGTATTCCTCGAGAAATAATTCGACGAGTCATGCTTCGCAAGAGTCCGTGTCTGGTTATGCTGGACGTGGTGCTTACCAAGGGGGATATTGAGCGACATCGTATAGATGAAGCGCTTGACCCTCCTAATTTTTTCTTACTCGAAACCACTTGCTCTAATGCCCGCTATGACAGGGACATTTTTCGTGTGCCCCTTGTGTCTCTTGTGATCGCCTGTGAACTAGGCCGCTCGTTTTTACTATCCACTCTTGTGCACACTTAGGTATTCTAGAGGACTATATTTTTTTTTTGGTGCATCCTTGTGGAGTTGGGCTCACAACGGACTGACGAACTCAGACTATATACATTGCGGGGAAGCAAAAAAGAGCCTGGCGTCTACGTGCCTGACACTTTAGTCGTTTTCTCTGCTGTACTTTTTATTTTCCCTTGGCTCATGGACGTACCAAAAGGACTCTTGTTCAACAGTCCAAAATACTTTCTACAAAATACAATTCTTATCTCGAGTAGCAGAAATTTACTCTCAAGGCTGCCAGGAGCGCATTCAAAACGTTGCCACAAAACCCGTCCTGTATCATCCCGGCGGGGGAAGGAAAAAGGCGAGACCATAAACACACCACACACGCCGATAACACACCCTGTCAAACGCGTTCGCGACGCCCGAGATGGCGACGGAGACTGTGCATCCACCCCCGTCCGGCCGGACCACGTTCGCGACCTCACAAGAGATCCGAGACCGCGGGTCTGCCTTTGTCGGGTACGTTTACCGCACGAGCACGACGGAGGAAGCCAAGGAGGCGCTCCAACACCACCGCACAGAAAAGAAGCAAGCGCAAGCGTACGCGATGGCAGCGTGGCGGTGTATGGTTGTCAAACCGGGTCGAACGGGGTTAGGCGGCCCGGAAGAGTTCGAGGTCGAGGATGGGTGCGAGGATGGCGGGGAGCGGTGGGCGGGGAAGAGGGTGTTGGGGGTGATGCAAAGGGAGGGGGTGATGGATGCGGTGGTGATCGTCAGTCGGTGGTGAGTAGGTTAGGAAAGGATACGGATTCGTCCTTCCCCTCTCCCTCCTCCTCCTGCCTCTCTTTTCTCCCCCTCTCTCTCATATCGGGAATGAGCTTAGAGCACGTCATTCAGGTTCGGTGGGACGTTATTAGGCCCGGTCCGGTTCGCCCATATCGAAACCTGTGCCAGTGAGGTGTGTCGCAGGTTCAAGAAAGTCGAGGAGATGGAGGAGTGCATTCAGACGTTGAAAACGCTGGACGACCTTTTGGCGACCTTGCGTACCCGGTTGGCTACGACACGCGAAGAAGCAAAAATAACAGACCCAAGTTCATGTCCTGCTGTCCCAGAGGGTTCACAGGCAAAGGGCAAACCCCCTGATTATCACACCATGCAAGAAAGTCTAGACTTAACCAAGGGGAGAAGACTCATCCATGCAAGGGAATGTGCAATTAAAAACACCAAGATCCTGATTGAAAAGTACAAAACATCCACGTAGAACTGTAACCTTGTATAATAGGTTCAACTAGACAGCCGTGCGAACACAGCAGGCCTGCAGATGCCATCCAAATGGGTTTCAGTGGGCGTCACCCCCCAAGGACGAATCTAAGACCGAGATGAGGTTAGCGAGCAATATTACAATTAGCGGGCCATCAGGTGATCAGAGGTGCAAATATTTGGCTGGTTGCTCTGCCGGTCGTCAAAGCCCTCGGCTACGACTGGGGCGGCAAAACGAAATCATCATTGAGGTAGTGCGGAAACCTTACTTACTGGTTGGAAATTTAACTGTTCTTTTTTCTGTGGTGGAATGGTCGGATGATTCTGTGGCGAATGGGTTCGATTATTCCTCTTGAAAAGGCAGGGGATAGATAGAGCGATAAACCAATGCGGACTGGTAAGAGTGCCTGACATCCATGTCGAAGTTAGGCAAAGATAGTGAGAGCAGTTAAAGAACGAACTTTGGTGGTACCGTAAGCCAAAACTGCGTTGGCTACATCGCCTGCCAGCTGCCCGGACAAACGATGGCTATCACTGTGGTCGGGGGGCATGCCCTTCTCGAACCCAAACACGCCGTAACGGCGACCAACACGGTTGGCCCATTTTTCGCCTTCATCGACCCATTGGGAGAGTTGGCTAGTCACCCATCCGGTTCGCGACCCAACATCGGGACCGTCGTCGCGCGTAGTAAACTGGTTGACGACGTGTTCGCCGACTTGCAAATTTCTCGCAGCATAAAAGATGCCCACCAGAGGAACTATGGCAGTCAGCTCATGGAGTACGGAAAACGAAAATATCAACGACGGCAGCGGTGAACCAGTCTTGGTCGAAATCGCTGCAAGAGCATCACGGTATGGCGCAAAACGAGACGAAGACTTGGACATGGAGAAAATTGTTTTTCTCGTTCAAATTTGTTTACTTACATAATCCAATAAGTTATCGTGGCTGTGCTTGTTAGTATTGACTCCAGGAATGTTCGTCAGCGCCGTCAAGCAAGCTGGTCGTCATGCTGCACGACGGAGCATCTTGGACACACCTCCACAAACGTTGTTTCGTGCGGGATATCATCGGCAACGGTTCCACATAGATGACGCTGGACATGGTGATTGGGAAGGCACCAATACCGAACAGGAACCGCGCACGATTCAAATCAGATTCTCCTGCGTTCCCGAGTCGATGGTAGACGCTCTCCATGGCCTCAGAGCGATAGAGCGACAGTTTGGTCGTATACGCGATTATCGTTTACTGCGGGTGCGTCTTTAGCTGCATTGTGTGCCATAGAAGGTTTACGGTAGCCTAGGATTCGGAAATTCGTTCAGAATACCAGGCAATTTGTTGGGCGGCGTTCGAGTCGCCCAGATCGCTCCTTCGCGTACCACCACAAGGCACGACGCTGAAAGTAGTGCTGCCACCCCCACTGGGTCGCCCCGAGGGTGGTCCTGGCTTGGATGACCTAGGGGGTCTTTTCGTACCGGAAAATCGTAGCAAATCCAATCCTCCTAGTTCCCAAGACGAGTCCCCCCAACCAGCTCGGTTTGTCATAGTGAGCATTAAACGGGCAGGTTCGGTTTCATTTTATTTTTCCACTTCCAGGATGTGACAGGAAGTGATTTCTCCGTTCAGGTGTTGCCATTACCTTTCGGAGCACAGTGAAACCTCCATCCCGCTCGCGAGCAATGAAAGCCGCAATCGGGCACGGGTTTTTGGAGTGGGGCGGTTTCGCCCCTCTCAAACCACTCTATGAATCTTCTCCGTTTACATCGCCGGCCCAGGATCCTCCTTCATTGGACAGCAAAAATATGCGTATGACATTGAACAAATGGAGCCAGATTTTAGGCGTTGCTGATCCTCTCTTTCCGGAGATGAGACACCCTCTGGATGAGGCTGAAACACCACAGAAAGATGCGGGCAGTGACTGGGAACCGTTGTCGGAACCGCTTCGGATACTGGACATGGAGACGGATGCCGCGGTGGAGCTTGAGATGCCCCATACCGCTCAAGAGAGTCTGAAGCAGAGTCTTGAGGGTCTTTTACAGCGCTCCAGTAACAGCAAGTGCTGACGACAAAGTGAGGGAGAAAACATGATGTATAATGGCTGGTAGTCCTAGACTAGCTCCCCGATTTTCATGTATCTTTGTATCCCCATTAAGTCAGTCATTCAACATGGTCCGCGCTATACATGGTCCGTGCCAAACGACGGTGACCTTGCCCCATATAATTTGTTCTCGACTTTCTACAACGGCAACCTCACCGCTCCGTCGATTCTGGGATCAATGATATCAATGGCAGCACGTCTCTTGAGAACCTCATACGGGCGTTTCAAAACCGCGACATCTGTCACACGGTCATTTTCGACAACCTCTTTGGCTCGTGGTATGTGTTTCGCATCCTCATTTCCAACCTCCTTAGTATGGATCAAGGATAGCCCAAGGACATGTGCAGTACAACCCCGATGTAAGTTTCGTCTTCGGGTTTGTTCCGCCCAACTCACACGAATGTGGGGTAGGATCCCCTCTCGCTGGATTCCTTGCTCACGGAAGATGAAATCGCCGTTAGGTTCGTGCGGTTCGCAATCTTCCTTTGTGCCCGTACTTACGCATTGCGTGCAGAGATACCGCGCGCGAATATTGTCAGGCACGTCCCATTGATTTCTACCTCGTGGTGTTGGAGTACGAGCATGTCGGTTCTCGATAGGAACACTTGGCGCCTCGTGTCTTGGAAGGATGGCGAACGGAACGTGAGTAAATCAATCAGATGCACCCCATTGTCGTATCTCACGTCGAGCTGCACACACAGAGTTCAACCATGACATTCTGCCCGAGATGGGCAAGTTGGGTCTGCTCGGCCCGACGATCAAAGGCTACGGTTGTGCCGGCGTTGGCCATGTTGCGTACGGTCTTATCGCACGCGAGATAGAGAGGTTCGTTGCAACAATGACCGTGTGTTCGTAGTCATCCAGCATGCTGAGCGCTTCGACTCGTGGTGTTAGGGTCGATTCAGGTTATCGCTCGACGGCATCCGTCCAATCCTCCCTGGTGATGCATCCCATCCACGAGTTCGGTTCCGAAGCACAAAGGAATGAATATCTTCCTCGTCTAGGTAATCATTTCCTGTGAACATTATGCCGAACGAGGCTGAAACCAATGTCGGGTAGCTCGTGGCGAACTCATCGGCTGCTTCGTATGTTTCAGAGGCTACTTATCCACTGTTTTCTGACCCACCGAGTGTTCTTCTCAAGGGACTCACTGAACCAAATCATGGATCCGACCCCGCGGGAATGGAATCGACCGCGGAGGAAGCTGATGGTGGTTTCATCCTCAGGGGAAGCAAGACTTGGATAACGAATGCACCGGTAGCGTATGTCACCCCATTCTCTCGTGTGAGTTGATTAATCGGTTCGGAAAAACCCAGTGATATTTTTGTGGTATGGGCGCGTTGCAAATGGGATGGCAAAGTTCGGGGGTTCATCCTCGAAAAGGCATGTCATATCGCTGGACTCGTCTTATCCTTCCGCAAATTCAACGTGTGGCGTAGGGCATGAAAGGTCTTGAAGCACCGCCGATCAAAAACAAGGTTGCTCTCCGTGCATCGGTCACAGGGTCCATTTTCATGGACTCGGTCAGAGTATCGCACGAATATATTCTTCCCGATGCTCAGGGGCTTAGCGCCCCGTTCTCTTGCCTAAACAGTGCACGGTACGTTTGTGCCCCATTGGAAGGTGACTGCGGATTGATGCCGAACATAGGTACGGTATTTCTTGGGGTGCGATGGGCGCTTTGGAGGATTGCGTTGCCAGGACACTTGCGTATGCGCTTGAGCGAAAGCAGTTTAAGCGACCTCTTGCATCATTCCAGCTCATACAAAAGAAGTTGGTCGATGCACAGACTGAAATTGCACTGGGTCTACAAGCCAGTCTTCAGGTCGGTCGCCTGAAGGAGACCGGCAGCTTAGCACCCGAGATGGTCAGCATGGTGAAACGCAACAATTGTGGGAAGGCGCTTCAGCATGCGAGAACCGTACTGGACATCTTAGGAGGGAATGCCTCGTCGGATGAGTAAGTTCTCGACAACCCCTTGTTCATCGCGGTGTGGTTCCGACGGTATCTTAGGTATCATGTCGGTCGACATGTCGCGAACCTACAAGTCGTCAACACTTACGAAGGTATGTTGTGAACCGATTCTCTCGCCGCTGTTTAGCTCAACCAACGTTCGTCCCGGACATAGGCACCTATGTATGTACTCACCCACGTGTTTGCAAACTTGACATGCCGACGCCTTTTTTAGGACATCCATACCCTCATCCTAGGCAAGGCATTGACGGGCATCCAGGCTTTTGTCAACTGAGATAAAAGAGCCTTTCCGTTTAATCTGTACAATGCTGGTATATGGTTGGTAATATGTGCAGAACAAAAATAACTCTGCTACATTGGATCTGACGACGATCAACGGGTGAGGTGGAACGATTCGGTGTGCGGACCGACCTAAATTCCTCCCCCGCTATCTCGCTGCTTTGTCCAAAAGTACCGTTCATTTTCTATTCCCCACGTCGACTCACTACCAAACATGCTTAATTGATCGCATTCGCGGTGCGGTCGAGCGGGTTAGCAGTGCACGTTCAAGACAGAATGACATATTTTCTTTTCGATCGCAATCTTCATCCAATCGCAAATATCCCATCCCCAAGCCATCAATACGAACCGATTGACACGGAATGCCATTCCACTTCAGAATTAAAAAGGCCGTTCCAAGTGATGTGACGCCTTATTTAAATTGACCTGCGAAAATAAAAGGTACCAAACGGCCAACCTGAAACGCGAGGGGAAAAATTTGTGGAGAAACAATAAATCGTCCAACGTCCTTGAACCTAGACACCGGGCTGGATCTGGCCAGAGTCTCGGGTTACCTCGCCGAGGGACTGAACGTTGGTCACTGGGCCATGACACATTGATCAGGCCGGTCACCGGTCAGGTTTGTAGAAATGACGCTTGGCGTCGTATCGCATTGTCGACGTCTTCCATCGAGAGCTGTATTTTTTCACTCATCCCCGCGCCCTTGGGTAGCGGGTCTGGGCTTTCTTGCTAAGACTTTGGCCCCAATTGCTGATTGCCTCGGAAAAGCGCATGTAATTAATTGGACCGTAAGGTTCAAAGACGCCCCAGTCTATGGGCAAGGTTATGGGCGATTGCAAACTGTAAAACACTCTTTCTTATGCACCATCTCTCTCTCTTTCATCTCCTTTTACTACCCTGTCTCTTTCTTCATTTTGTTTTATAAAAGTCTGAAAAGGCAGTGATTACAGAGCAAACAACATGATTGCAAGTCTGGATCATATCAAAACAACGACGCTTGGTCACAATCGATATCAGAGCGTGGGCGAGTGCACAAGATGGGCCAGATGGTATTTTCATGTTGTGACCATACCTTGATCCTAGTAAGATTACAAATGGGGATCACTACCCTCTCCTGTAATATTCATGTGGTTGCAAGTGGACATTCTTATCAGGCAGTTAAATCATGGCAGTGACTGCCTTGGAGTTTGTTGCCTTGGAGTTGGAAGGGGCGGCGTGCGCGTCAATGGGTCTTGACTGGGTAGCGATACACCCCTTGCTATGACGACTACCGCCAATCAGATCCACTGTGTTCACGACACGCCAATGGCTGTTTAAACACTGCCACTGACTCTATACGCGACGGTCGATCACCAGCCCAACCCGGATGTTCAGGGATTAAGGACAGGGTGGGGGTGAACGCGTGGTGAGTCAACTCAGCTGTGGTGGGTCATATTCTGATTGGCGTTGGATCGATGTTTTTCGATCTCGTGTTGGCGAGTTGTTCTTGAACGATCGCAGGGTCATGCCGTTTTGTTACAGGGTACTAAGCGTCGTTAATGGGCGGGTTGTCGCAGACGGCAAGAAGACAGCAGGTGACTTGCTTTGGTACGAGGGTCGAATTCGGGTGGACCGGGTCGCTTAATTATTTGAATGATTGATGGACTCGCACTGAAAACTATAAACAAAGAAGTGCGACATCACGGCCGGCGCCACAGGACCACTCAAACGTCCGCGTTTCTTAAAGTAGGGTGAACATACGTGAGACCCAACAGCTCAAATACCTCTCTGTCGGATTTGGGATGAAAGAGTATGGAATCGTGTCGTCTGGTTCTGCAAGTACGCGTTAGTGACAGCGCGGTAAAAGAACGCCACCAGGCTGACATTCCGGACGAATCAAATTTCATTCCCCTGAAGCACTGCAATTCAGGAGGCATCACTTGTTAGTAATGAATGATGCACCATACCTTTTTTGCTTGGCCCAGAGACGGAGATCACGTTGGAACATGGTAGAGCCTGTCCTGAAGAGGAGAACAGTGAGATTCAATGATTTAAGACAACTGATTCAGAACTAACCAGCCGACCACCGCTGTCCAAAATACGCCAGGCGTGGCGAAAATTAAGTCCACGCGTCTGTACGTCTGTTTACGGGCCAAGTCGTAGGGGAGTACAAACACCGTTAATGCTTTCTCAAGGGAGTCCCAATGGTGCGTGCGAAAAACATTATGAGGGTGGTAACCGCTCATGTCTGATCGTCCCCGGGCTGTCATGCGGCGCTACACGTGGAATCGATCTTTGGGGGCTTACTTAATACATGTTTGACAACTCCTGTGAGCGAAGAATGTGCGACGAATTATCATCCAAGTAAGGGGACCTTACCACGTTCGTGAAGCCTTTGCACCAGTCTCTTGCAAAGGCCTCGTACCTTGTCAGCGCCATGGTCCCAATCTGTATGTGAGATAACTATATCAACATCGTTGCTTTCCAGTTTTCCTCGGCGATAACTAAGCGAGGTCCGGACGGGAGTGGAATTCAGGCGGTGAAATGACTTTAGACGACAACCAATAAACTGACCCGCCTACGATGATACTCTTGTAACCTGTTTCAATTAATACCAATTCCCGCATGATTACCTGATGTATTTCCTCAACTTCCTGGCGCGGAATCCTACAGGCAATAGACACAGTGGTGTGTGTTTGCAGCTTGAATGGATTTTGTCAACTCACTTTTGGCTAAAGTCGTGTCTGAGAGTGAGCGAAATTTGAATGGACTTCTCCACGCCTAACTCCTTGCTGGGACCTTCCTCGAGATGAGACAGAGTGCCTCCGTGTGTCATCCCTGGGATGACTTCATAGTATTTTTCGAGATCCTCGAGAGTTCGTAGCCCGATGGAATAAAGGTGTCTGGCGGTGTGAGGTCCGATGCCGTGTATGTCATTAAACGCGGACAGTGATAGAAATCTTGTGGATGATAAGAGTTTTTCTGCGATCACGGAAGAGTTCCGCCAAGGCTATGGAGGATGATATATAGAGCTTACGGGCTTCTGAGATCTTGCCAATACTGATGAATTCCTCGACCTGGGTAGGAGCATTCAGATTCAGAAACGAGAGATGCCTGGTAACCTCTTATGTACCATGGAAGTGAGCTTCATACCAAGATATGGCAGCTTTGCCATATCCTCTTGCGAGGTCTGATCATTGAAAAAATAAGGATAAGCTGGAACGCCTTGTGAACTTTTAAAGTACAGGCGGACTTGTTCTTTGACTGACCTTTGATGGTCTGAAGAGTAAGGTCACTATTAGCCTGCATGGCAGCACCATGAAGCTCACGGCTATGGCTCGAGCATAACTTAACATACTTCGGTCTTCCCCTTCAAAAAGTCTGGCTCTACGGACGATGTCCAGCTCTTCGACAAGAGCCTGGTTTGGGCAAGTTAGGTGCGATGGTCGCTGGCAGCAAAAAGGTGAGAGGTAGTTTAGGGCTGCGAGATCCGTATCCTTTACACCACCCTCTGGATCCACATAAAGTGGAACCTGTCCATAGTATGGCGACGCCTCGGAAGGCGCAGGAATACCCGACCTGACCTTCGCACATAAGCTTTCAGTTTCGTCGCGAAGATCACCGAGTGCAGCATATTTTCCATATGGCTGGATAGTCCCAGAATTGACCGAATCCCTGAGCCAATCAGGAGTGACGATGGCTTTAGTTTTCTAAGAGGTCCCGTTAAGGCAGTTTGTGCAACAAGTGAGATAGTTGACGAACAGCGACCTCCCAGTTGACATGTCTCTCGAGGCGAGGTCTTGTGTGCACGGCAGTCACGATAACGTCCGCGTGGTCCAAATCGGCTGCCAACTCGAGATTTTGTGCACCGGGTTTGTCGTCATGTTGTGCGGCGTGTTTCTCGACCAGATTGACAAGATTCTCCAGTACAGCGGGTAGAAGTTTGGCAAATATGATGTATACCGTCAGGGGATGTTGATCTCCAGAGCCCCCGCAAGTATCCGCCGAGTCAGCGTGCTTTGATGGTCCTTGATCAGAAAGAACGCCACCGTCGCTAGGCGATGTAGATGAATGTGACCTCTTGAGAGACATCGAGAGTTGGAGTGAGTCGTACGGATCGGTTGACCAACACGAGGCTGTCACCGGTACACAGCCATTACAATTTACATGTCCCGCTTAGTCGGACATGCTGTGGCAAAACCCAAACTTCACGCGACTCGACACGATGCCCGACGAATATAAAGCACGGTTGCATGTAGAGATCTCGCTGAAATGAGGTATGTGACTATAGATGGGGACAAAAATTATCATCGCAAGGGGGGGTTGGCTTGCGGCAGGCGAGCCGAAACTCGGGGTAAACGCAAGCGGAGTGCAAATTATGTGAATCGGAGTGTAAATATTAGTTTTAGTGCGACCGTCGGGTTCTCAATATTTCTACCAAAAAGTCGAAAAAAGGCAATCAGATAGTGGCAATTCGACAAATACAGTAATTTCTGTGAAAATTCGTAATTCCTCTTTTTCGAGACCACTTCCATGGCCGGGATTATCGTGGGCCTTAACGTTGTAGCTCCTCCCAGTTCAAATACGAGCTGATAAGCAGGATAAACTCCTCGGGTTCTACATATACCCGTTGCTTGGCTCATCAAAGCTGTAACTGCACGTTTCGTCCCGATCTTGTCGACGCAGATGCGGTCAATACTGAACACGGTGCCGTCCGATAGGTCGTTCGAGTCACCCGACCACCTACATACTTTGCTCCCGAGCTCGCCAGAACTGCCGCCGAATTTGGCGTTTGTGTACTTGATCGTGATTGGGGCACCGTTCCGGTTCGCCCTTGGCAACCCAGAGTCGTACTACTGGATGGGTGGCGCATCTAAGGCGACTCGTGTCCTTCCTCAAATGGTGGAAAGGCTTTGACCTGTACGGAACGAATCATTACAAGGTGTGGTCATCCAATGGCGTCAAGTCTTCTGCTTAATGGTTAGCAAACTTATCTCGAGCGCGTACCTGGGCATGCATCGCACCTTGCCCTTGAAGCAGCCCTTTGAGCTTATGTGCTTCCGAGAAGCATGTGCTCTTGTCCGATCCAAATGTTGCATTGACAAACGATTTCAGTATCTGCTGCAAGATAGTGCAGGTAATCTCCTGTACCACGTATGGGCAGTGACATTCGGCCGTCCAGAGGTGGTGTGTAATTACCCACCCGGCCCGATCGCTGCTCTATCATTTTGACTTGGGTGGACGCTCTTCAGATACACTTTGTGAGCTGTATCTAACTTTTGCGCTCGATACCTTACGGGACAAGCTAGTACAAACAGGGACCTAGTGAGTTTCTTGATGGGTCAGTCAGTCACGTAACAGGTAGAGACTCGCCCTCGGTCCCGAATAGAAGACCAAGTTGAAGTGAAAGACGAATGTTTATCGTTCCACTGCGAACTTCTCCACGGATGTACTAGTTGTACTGTACAGAGTTCGACAACCCTTGGTTTGTTACGTACATAGAACGCACTGCTAGTCTTGATACATGCGCCAGGCTGCTCCGGCCCACCTCGCCCTCAATGTCTCGGATGTTCCCGTCCGATTTTCCATCTAGGCCCGGGCATTGTCTCCGAATATCCGATGTGTACAATCGAGCTGAATCGGTCTCTGCTGTGAAGTTCGCAAGGCATGTGTTGTCTAATTTACCCGGATCAGAGGCTGCAGATATGTGTGTGATACGCGACTTCAAGTTGACATCGTGACATTAACCTTATTCTTATTCCAGTCTCAACCTCAAACAAACTTAACCCATGTCCTCGGATGTCAGGGTATCCAAATTTTTACCAAAAGGGGGCACCGAGGCGCATCGATAAGGATCGGCCTGGCTGTGTCCGGCCGGGGACACTGAGTTGGCTTGCAATTGTCAAGGAACACGTTTGCGAGTGGCGGGTTATATCACGCAAGAACCAACCCCCCGCCGACCCGGTACTCACGATCATATACTCACTATATCTCTTACATTGAGTTCGCAGAGAACACGAGGACTCTTTGGGAAGTCTTCTCAGCCGCACTAATCTGGATTGGCACTGCGTTAGTACGAACCTTTCTCGGTTGGTCAATGAACTCCAGCCAGTCACGCCAAACGGATCTCAAGCCTGCATTCTGCCTCAGTACCCCGACTGCCTCCAAAATGCCATATCAAATACCCTTCCCACGAGCCTCATGGGGGATATGTTGGTCGACGATCTTCCGAGGCTTGGGGCCCGAGGCTAGGGGTGCGGGGCCACTCGGCGAATTGTCCACCCTCTGCCAATACCAATCTCGTAAACTGTTTCCATCGTGTTCGCTACAACCCGAATTTCTCGCTAATAGGATCATTCATCATGATCGGTTTCTAGCATCTGTTACATCTCGTAATTACCAGGGACGCCACACAGGTCTCTGATTGGATAGTTACGGAGGAAACGGACACACGCACCTTTTTTCCACTCAACTTTAAACATATCAACTCGGAATCAATACCGACGCAGAGATAATCGACGGGCGGCAGCCTTTGCCTGAAGGATCCCAATCACGGTCATTCTGCCGGGCGCCGCCGTTACGGTTCACCCGACCGGTTTCCAGGTCAGAAATCGACCGCGCCCCCTTTGGCGTCCTGTCTGCGATGCGGTTTCACGCGGACCATATCTGGTGCCCGGAGTGCCCGATTGTTACGAGTTATGATTTATGTAGCTAACTTGGATCAGGGCTGCGGCTGTGACCGCTGATCAACTGGAATGGGGGGGGGTTTCGCGAGCTTGACCCGGAAAGCGGTCCTTAGCGTTTGAAAATATTCCGAAGGTGCTTACCGAACTGGACGTAGATATGCTCATGTCCTGAATCGTACAGCGACCGAGCACATGTGAGAGAGGTATTTTCAAATCAGACGGGTTCTTGATTTGGTCGCTAAAGAAATCGCGACTACGGTCCTACTTTGCTACACGCGAGGTATAAATCCGGGTGGACAATATGAGCGTTCAAGTTTGAGGACATATCCCCTTGCTCCCCTCTGCTCGCAGAACGTTGTCCCTATGCTCGTCCACCCACCCGTGTCCCAGACCCAGCCCGTACCTATACTTCATCTCAACACATCTCAACCAGCACTCGTATCTCCCGGAGACATGCCATGGGACAATCAACGCTCTTACTCTGCAGACGCAATGGACATTGTCACCTGGAACTACTATACCCTCCCTCCCTCGCCCCCGGCCTCCGTCAGTTCAAACGCAGACGACTCTCCCCAGCTTGGTACGAAGACGATCAGACCGCGCGTCACCCCCGAATCACAGTCAGACAGCGAGCAACAGTCATGTCTACCAACGAGCCAAGTGTTCGACCTCGATGGCGTGGACCCTCCCTCATCTCCATCTTCTGCTTCCCCGCCACCTTCAATACCATGCCAATTGGCCCATTCTTCGGATAGCGGCACTCCGCTCAAGAAGCCTTTCTCCACAATCGGAGTGAAGAAAGTACGCGGGAGTGGGGAAAGGATCACCACTAAAGACTTCGTTCCTCCAGACGTGACTGGCTTAAGCAAGCGCGAGGCACGTCTACTGAAGAACCGGGCTGCCGCCTTCCTCAGTCGGCAGCGAAAGAGAGAGGAGTTTGAGGCAATGGAAATGTGATTTCTTCGTCTCATGCTAGCCCTTCCATCCATTGACGGTATCCCCCCCCAAGTCGTGTCAAGGAGCTCGAGGAGGCAAACTCGCGACTTCAAGCCCTGGCAGAAAAAGGAAAGAAATACGATGACCTTCTTCAGAACACGGAGCACATTCGGTTGCGCTTGTCAGTGGCCGAGAAGCGCGAACGAGAACTCACCGTGGAGCTCGCGAATAGAACTGCGGCAAACGTGGTAGCAAAAACAGAGTCGCACGATCTCAACTTACCTCCTACATCATACCCGTCATACACAGCCATGGGTCAATCCTCCATCATAACGGTCATGGTAAGAGAGTTGCTTGTACATGGAACGGAAAAACTGACCGGACACCACAGAAACAATCCCTCCTATCGTCGCTTCCGTCGCTTCTCTCCATGCCACCGCAGACCTCATTGCCCATCACCTTCTCTATCCCATTAACGGGCTCTGTGTCCGCGAGACCCTCGCCCTCCCCATTCAGTCACCAGTCTGCCTCTTGTGACATCAAGGATCGAGGCCAACCACGATTTGGCCACGGGAGTGTCGGATTCTATCCCACCCCCGCTGATGTCGAGTCCTCGAAGAAAATGGCGATTGGCGGCGAACCCCCTGAAGCACACCAATTTGATACGGAAGGCCATCATTGCCTTGGTAGTTTTGCGATTTCCTTCGAGGCATCGTCGACCGAGGACGGTCGAGGTTACGTGCGCGCCCACGTCTCAGAGAGGATGGCCAAAGCCGCGGTACACGGGAGCAGACAGAGGAGTTCGTCACTCGCTTCCTGGTCTGGAGCCGACGGATCCTTTGCGACGACATGCTACGCTTCACCTCCACTGTCTGCATCGATCAGCACCCCTTCATCTGGCAGCATTGACCATCTCGGGGTCTTCGCGGGCACTGCCAGTGCACACTCTGGGATGGGCTTCGACAGCCAGTTAATGCCATCGGGATATACGCCATTTGCGCAGTATGACCCAGAGCAAACATTCGATTACTGTCCAGGATTACACCTCGAGTAGATCTTCTCCAAGGCGACCGGAAAATTCAGGGTAATTTTAATTCGCCTTCCATTTTTTCAGTCTCGTGTTGGTGCCTATAATCTGTTATGAGTATGCCTTTGGACAGCTGAGCTGGTTGTGGTTCGACTTATACCCACGCACATTTTCGGGTTTCGCCCCCGTCTTGTTTGTCGTTCAAGTTATTATCTAACGCATCTTACTACAAGCGAGAGCTGGCGACTCGGAGTAGGCTTTGCGGTACAGTATATGAAGTATCTCCGTTACTTGGCATCTGTCTTAGTGTTGTAGCATAGCAATTGTATACTACCATTGACTCTAATCGCGTTCAGAGACCACTCTTTTATGGCGAACGCAACGCTAGACCTTTGAGGCTCGTTCATTCGCTCGGATATTGAGCTTCTTTTGGCTGGTAAACAGGGCACGTCGTACATTGTTAAAAGCAAAGTTCGGAACAACAAAACAATGGGTCCGCAGCAGCTGCAAGCTTGTACCTATACACCGTCGGGTGTGAGTCAGCAGATGCGTGGGTAAGGATGGCTTGATATATATCCTCGCCTGCGATGCTACGGGGACCGAACGAGTCGTGGCTTGTTACTGGACCTCTACCACGATGGACGTTCAGGTACCCGTCCGCAAGACCAACGAGTTCACCGATCCGCCGAACTATACCTTTGCGTCTCATCGTCTCCGCAAGATTCTTCGGGATCCTTCAAAGCAGCCTATTGTCCTTGTCGCATGCGGGTCCTTCAGTCCGGTCACCTACCTCCACCTGCGAATGTTCGAAATGGCCAAGGACTATGTTCGGCAGAACACCAATTTCGAGATCGTGGGCGGGTATCTGAGTCCCGTGAGTGACCAGTACAACAAACCTGGTCTACTCAGCGCACATCATAGGTAAGTGATAAATACCAAGGATTCCAACTTCCCCCATCCTCTTCCTCCTCGTCTTCTGGTCTGTTTCTCATTGTCTGGAAATACTGCGTGCTGGATGAGAAACTGGTGCTTTTGGATTCAACCGAATTAGTGTACTACTCACTCGAGCGGCCGCCTCGTGTCAACTCGGGAACTTGTGCTAAGCCTCAAGTGCTTCCGTGCGTACCCTTGCACGTTTAGCGCTCCTAAAGAGAGGTTACCACACATGGCCCTCACTTTCATATTGGACCGTATCACTCTTCTGATACGCTCTACGATCTCGTGAATTCATTACACAGGATCGTACACCTGATCCTTCTATCTTTGTCTCGCTGCTGCACTGATAAGCGTGATGGGCTTGCTTGGCTTGCCCATCGTGGCCCATCAGGTCCCAGATGCTTGGAAGGATCTGTCATCACTTCTATTCTATCCCATGCATCACTGCCAAGATAGATGCTGACTCCCCCTCGTGCTATTTGATTTACAGAGTTAATATGTGCACTCTCGCTGCGGAAGAGACGTCTTCTTGGCTCATGATTGATCCGTGGGAGGCCTTCCAGAACTATCAACGCACAGCCGTTGTGCTCGACCACTTCGATTATGAAATAAACACAATCTTGGGTGGGGTGCAAACACAGGACGGAGAGCACCGGGATGTTAGGGTCATGCTTCTTGCAGGGTCGGACCTGATAAGCACCATGTCCGAACCTGGTGTTTGGGCTGTTGAGGACGTAAGTAATATCCATTGGCAACGTCCATTTCGGACTTCACTCCGAGCCCTCACGCGAACCCATCCATAGTTGGATCACATATTAGGCCGGTACGGCACGTTCATCATCGAACGAGCAGGTTCCAGCATGGACCAAGCTACAGATAACTTGGCACGCTGGCGGAACAACATTTATCTTATCCCTCAGCTAATCCAGAACGACGTCTCATCGACAAAAGTCCGCCTGTTCCTTCGCCGGGGGCTTTCTGTGCGATACCTGCTTCCGGCTGCCGTCGTCGATTACATAGAGGAGAACAACCTATACCTAGATGATGGATCCGGCCCGGAGAAGGGAAAGGGAAAGGACAAGGACGGCGGTTCGGGGAAACGGGAGGGTGATGCAGGGTTTTCAACCAAGACATCCCTGCAGTCGTAATAGCATTGATCTATGTCCCACAAGTACATATGCCCATCCATCCATTATATCATACATGTACTTACCATATCACTATGTAGATATGTCTAGGCGAGCTGCGTACAAGCTTATGAAGGGGAATAGCCTCCTGGCAGTTGGCCACGCTTTCGAAGGGATCATTGATTTTGTGGGCTACCGAGATCTTCCAAGGCTTACTTACATGGTTTGTAATTGTCACGGGTACGGCGAGATTTCGCAGGAGAAACCATACTTATAGTCGTCGTGTGCTGCTAGCACCGTCGGATTTCGTGCTCACCTCGACTTCACGTTCTTTTCAATTTTGCTACACTGTGAGATAACTCGAGCTGTCAACTTTCGGAGTCGAAACCAACAGTGAGAAGCGGAGATCACACATAAAAAGTTGTTCCATCAAGCTCCTCAACCATCGACTGATACCATAATGGCCGCAACTCGGAAGGTGCTCATGCTACACGGGCATGTCTATTTTTCCAAAAAAAAAAAAAAAGATGGTTCGGACGCACTGACGAGACGAAGCAGATACGCACAGAATGCGAGCATATTCAGTAAGCGGGTTCGCTCAGTTTGAGGACTCATCCAGGTTTGCAAAGTACCGATGAGATGATGATATAGCTTGGTGCGCTACGCAAGGCGATGGACAAGGACATCGAAATGGGTATGTACCGTGCCTGTCTTGTCACCATAGGTCAGTGCGCTGCAGCTCTTACTTCACAGTCTTTGTCGACGGTCCGATGGTATTACACCCGGTGGACATAGATGGTTACACGCCCAATGCGCTCGGTGCATCTGAAGTAACTACCGCAACGTCCGATCCGGCTCTCACACCCAGAGCATGGTACAAAACAAATCCTGACCGCACTGTCGCGAAAGGTCTCGAGGACGCTTTGGAGATGCTCAGAGATGTTCTTACGCGAGATCACTATGTGGTGAGTTTAGACCTGTACCTTCCATTCCATAAGATGAGATTCTCATTCCCTCAGGGCGTCTTTGGTTTCAGGTGTGTCACGGGCAAATCGAAACGGGTCTCATCTTGATCGTCTCCACTCGTTCAGCCAAGGTGCAGCCATGGCAGCTCTTCTTGCTGCATTGGTGCGTGAAATGAGGATGACCCATAAGAGAAACTGACGCCCCAGGCTCCGTAGCTCGAGAAACCACACAGATACCCCGCTTTCCTGGTAAACGGCGAGCCACCCCACCCCCCGTTGTACGTTGGTCCTGTTCTTTGACAGTTTGGTTGACGAACGCCCCATTTCAGTCAATTCGCTGTCTCTGTCTCCGGCTTCAAAGTGAATGATCCCTTGGCCAGCTACATATTTGGTCCATCGTACTCGACGCCGACATTGCACGTTCTTGGAAAGACAGACGTGATTGTCGTCGAGGAGCGATCGAAGGTCCTCTTGGACGTGTCTGCCAATGCAAGAGTGGAGGAACATGCAGGAGGTTCGTACAATTCTCTTTCGTTTGATTTATTCCTCACGTGTTATAGGTCATTTCGTTCCGTCCAAGGCAAATTGGAGAAACTTTTTTAGGGACTATCTACGCAATCCGTTGGGGGGCGTGCCATCCCCTACTTCGGGGGCCGTGTCACAGTCCAACTCTGGGACTGCCACTCCGATCACACCTGCGCCTAATTTATCAATCCGTCTCGGCTTCGAGTGGCAGCTTCGTCAGCATAGATAACTACTAGAATCCTAGAGAGATGCTACCGTGGTGGAATCAAGAGCTTTTACCAAATGAAAATTTCCGGTCTTTCACGTATCCCATCACCCTTCAGCATCTTTGGGTTTATGGAAACTAATTTTGCATATTGATCTCAGCCTTCACCGACTGTTCGCTCGATTGTTTTCGGACTCTTGAATCCATCGCAGGTGTGGTAGGTCGCGCCAATTTTTCGTCCAAGCGGCTCGCTCTCTGACGCGTCGCTGGAACCCTCGATGTCTTTGGTAAAACGGGTCTTCCTGGGTGTTGTCGTCCAGTAAACGCGGGCGTCATCACATCGTATCTACCCGGTACGTTCTTACGTTTAGTTCTCCTCGGAGTAGATCGGCACTCGGGAATACCTATTCATTTGCACCCAACGTGTGCAGGGTCTGATACGAGCAGGGCTATACTATTACGGCTCGGGGGGTTGATGTTCTACCTCCAGGCTCCAGCTAAGAAGGCTGTTGAACCCATATCGATCGACCGGTGATCAAGTCAGTGCCGCAGCGGAGAATGAGGGAGATGCAGAATTTGGTTAGTAACAGTCATATAGTCACCTGACGTCTACTGTTTGCGATGAACGCGTGGACACACTTGGTAACGTATCCTCCACAGCATGCCCTTGCGTTTTCTCAACCATTATTGAAGCACCGATGGAAGAGCAATATATCCGAGGGATGTTCAAATCAGAAAGCGCTGTATGAGCCCTGATTGATAACAGGCCAAATTCTCGACGTGCACGTTTAATGGGCGCGAGCGCTATCAACGTGGGTTCAGGTTTTCCCGCCTTGGAAGTGATCCGACATGCCGACCCTCTGAAACGGTGATCAGCCCATGCCGGTAGTTTTGAAGAAGCTCGTTGGTAGTACTGCATCCCCGCAGTCTCTACGAGCTGTGTTCCGCATAAAAGATATACGCTAATCCCCACACACACTACCACGGTCCTCGCTGTCTTCATAGCGCCAGGGGAGGGGCACTGTTTAGCTCCCTGTTCTTGATGGATGGCAAGCAGGATAGATCGATCCTCCACATGTAGCTCAGAATTAAGGTCGCCCAAGTATACCACACCCAAGAGCGAACGGCTCAGTTAGCATGCCCAATGGCACAGATCTCGCCGTCACTTTCTTGGCTAATATCTAGCATTGGGCACACACACCTCGAAACGTTGCCCCGATCCCAGGGACTTGCGAACTTTCCATTCCGGATGAAACCGTTATCACTGATCTGGATGCAACAGCCTTCCTAGCACAAATTTATATCAGGTCCGGGCAGGTCGCGACCGTAAAAGTGGAAGCGTGCTGCTACTGTACACCGGGACGGCCTGACGGATTTGGTGCTCATCGATCAAACCATTTCAAACGAGATGTAGTGTTCTGCGCAGCAAGCGCAAGCTGATCTCTATCGAGGAAACATCTACACAGGAAGCCACCCCTCGCTAGTACTTAAACGGATTCATCGTTATTCCGCCGGGTTTTGGGAGATAGCTGTGTACAGCACCGCTGCACGGAGCTGCGGGATCAAGATCCAAGCTCGCTATCATATTCCAGAATCCATATCACGGCCCCAGACATCTTTGAGAGGTAAGGAAAAGTCCGTGGTGGGGTCGTGTTACCTTATCCCTCAAGCTCCGAAGCTGGCCAAGACGAAACTAGCGGCATCTTCCGGGATGGCGACGTTCAAGCATGACTCGAAGCGCGTTGTAGCGTGATCTGGTGGTACGTGGCTGGAATACATGGTTCTCGTTCATACGTTTGCGAGCAAGTATCCTTGGCGTGCGTTGCCAGTGATGGGGAGACGGTTTTGCCGATGGCACTGAGCGACGGCATAGGAGGGATCAAATGGGTTTTTTGACCATGCCAAACGGGAAAAGTCGGGCTAGGTGGCGCGGATTAGCCTCCACAGGAGAGGGTCATACCCCACTTCACGAGGTTCAACTGATGGCAAACGTGACGGGTCTCGCTACGGTACGAGCCCGAACAGGAGCAAACATGGACCTGGCTTGTGTGGCGTTCTCGTCCTACAGCAAAGTGCTGGGAGTAAGTAGTAGTAAGTGCACCACACTCCACATGGACTCGGAACTTTGTGTACATGAGGATGGAGGTGTGGCGGTGGATAAGGGGAACGTTTGAACTTGCCGGATCTGGGGCCCGGGGTATTACTTACTATTCTTTTCCATGAATTTCGTGTTGGAACGGACGTCGACCATGTGCTCGTTAGAAAGCTTGAGTTACGGCGTGGGTCGGTTTGAACGTTCGTGCCTTGCCCTAACATACACGGTCCGTCAAAACCATGTGATGACTTGCTGATCTCGCCGGGTCGAACAAGGCCGGTAGACGGAGCCATGAGCGAAATCAGCCTTCCTCCGTGACATCGAGCTTGTCGGCAGCCATGTCTTCGTCCCATAACGGTCTGGTCTGTTTCACCAACTGCCTCCTTCCTCGAGAAGACGGTAGTCTGGTGGAGAGAGACCTTTGGATCGACGAGCACCGTGGAGTCATTCTGGACGCTCAGGTGAGTTCAAGCTCCTGGGATTTGGAACCTACATAGCGCTCTGAACGAACGAAACGTAGAAAACGTTCTTCCTGAGGCGCGAGAGACCAGACAAGATCGTTGATCTGGGCGGGAACATCTTAAGGTGAATGGCCAGTGGACGAGTGGGGAGACGCCCTGTCTATCGCGTCGAATTACTGACAGCACTCGGAGCAGTCCAGGATACATTGACATTCAAATCAATGGTGGATTTAGTTTCGACTTCTCTGTCTACGACGGCAACGATCAAGCATACCGCGATGGCCTCAAGCTGGTCGCGGAACGGATCACCGAGACGGGCGTTACAGCCCTCGTCCCTACCATCATCGTACGTGGTACTCGTATCGAGTTCCGGTGAAGTCATCCTCTGAGAACACCATCCTCTATAGACGCAGGAAAAGTCGCTCTACCCAAAGTTGCTTCAGCTCTTGCGACCATGGTCTCCCTTAGGTGCTGCGCATTTGCTAGGCTGGCATGTCGAAGGCCCATTCCTGCACCTTGCAAAGCGCGGCGCACATCCTCCCCCACTGATTGCTTCTGCGCCGGGTGGGTTCAGTTCCTTCGAGTCTACCTACGGCTCGGAGAGCCTGGTAGAGACTGAGGATTGGCTCATGGGAGGCGACATCGACCAGCACACCGTTGGCGTCCGCATCATCACAGGTGCCCCCGAAGTCGAAGGGGTGATGGAAGCCATCTCTATAGCGAGCAAGCGAGGCATCTGCTTCAACATCGGTCACAGGTTGGTCCCACTCTCCACTTTGGCAGACTATAGGCGTTCAACGACAAACGTAGTATCTGCTCGACGGACGTGGCGACCGCTGCGGTCCGAAATGGCGCACGGTGCATTACCCACTTGTTCAATGCGATGCCTCAACTACACCACCGAGACCCCTCGATCATCGGTCTTCTGGGTGCCTCGCCGTATACCTCTTCTGGCCCTGCATCCGACTTTGCCCCATTCCCGAGTTCACCAGCCAAGTCGGGGTCCTCTTCGGGGACCAGTCACAAAACTCCCTACGCATCAGAGGCGTTTGACGAGATCCAGACCCCACCTGGGACACCCGTCAAGCGCCAGATCAAGCAGTCACCTACCCTCGGAGAGTTTGCATTCGAAAGGCCATTCTATGAGATCATCGTGGACGGGATTCACTCCCACCCAAACTCTGTCAGGGTATGCATAGTACACTTGTCTGATAACTTAAAAGCACTCATGCGACTTTTCCTTTCAAGCTCGCATACTCTGCCCACCCCGATGGGTGTATCTTGATTACGGATGGTAACACGTTTCCCGTTTCGTCGCCAGAGAACGACGGCTGAATCGCATGCCACTCAGCAATGAGGATACTGGATCCCCACTTGAAAGACGGTATTCACGCGTGGCGTGACGGTCGCCGTTTCGTGAAGGAGGGCGACAAGCTCTATCTAGAAGGCACCACGACGCTCGCCGGGAGGTCCGTCCCTCCCCATGTTTCTCGGTTGAGCTCACCCCCGTCGTATTTGCTCATCGATGCCCCGTTTCACGCTTAGCGTCGTCACCCTGGACAAGTGCGTTCGCAACTTTGTGCAATTCACGGGTTGTTCGCTCGGCCAAGCGATCAAGTGCGCGACGCTGAACCCGGCAAAGTGAGCGTTGGCATAGTGGTGTTGTTGTAGGCGGTGTGTGAGGCGGGCGGCGCTCATGCATGGCATCCTGCCCCTCTCTATAGGTGTCTCGGGATCGAGAACAAGAAGGGCTCACTTAGGGCCGGTGCAGACGCTGACTTGGTCGTTCTCGACCGCCAAGGCAAGGTCCTCAGCACGTGGATTAAGGGCAAGAAGGTTTGGGAGAAGAATTGAGATATCCATGATCATGATATCCTGCAACTCGAGGAGTTATTCGGAACCACGTATGGGGGAAAGGTGAACTGTTTCTGGTGCGGGAAACGCAAAGGACAATAATGGATGGAAACAAGATGTGTTGTGCGTATTACAGTGATGGAATATGTTCCAGAAGCACCGAGGGAGATGGAGAACACTGTGGTGTGTTCCCTTGCTGCGTCGCGTTTGGAAATGTTACATCGTCTCATCATCAGCCGCAAGTGTGTACGATGCAAGGGCAAACTGATAGGCAAGACCATTTTCTAACCCCCCCAATGGGGGAAATGATGCCTGGAGATCAGTCAATCAAGCAGAGGTAGACCAAGTCAACCCGAACAAGGACCGCTCGTCGCTTTTGTGAACCCACACCCGACGCGCACGTCATGTAAGTAGTACAATCAAGGTTCTTTACATACATTGGGATGGTTTAAACCAACCAACCAACCATCCTTTCTTCATCTCCACCACCTGGCTAAGCTTTGACAATCCGCTCGATGACATTCAGTGCAGCCAACACCAAGCCGTCGTTGAAGCGCGGCGCAACAATCTGCAGGTTTATCGGCGCTTCGACAAATACGTTGGGTTCATCTACGATGTGGTCAGACTTGATGGATTGGTAGTACAAACGTGCGAGAACGTACACAGCTTGTGATTGTATGAATCCTCTGGACCAAGCGAGCTAAAGTTGGAATCGATGAAGTCGACGGCTGGGTCCGCAACCAGTCCCGTCGGGAAAACAGCCCCGGGCCAGTCGAGCAGGTTCCATATCGCGGTATATCTGGAGTAATTATCAGGCTGCATCCTGGCGAATCCCATTCCATGTAGAACGAGGCTTACCCCCAGTACCTCGCGGTATCGTGACGACACGCGACGCCAGGGTATGCAGGGGACAGTAACACGTCAATGTTTTGCGCCCGCCAGTACTGTAGATACGCATGTCGGAAGCAATCACGTTTGTAGTGCAACTACAGTCGACTCGTGAGCCTCATGACGCCTTCTGGAAGAATATGGTCTTACCTCCCAGGCCTGGGTTGCGTCGAGGTTCTTTGTGTGGGGTGGACTGAGCACCCATTCGCTCAGAGGCAAAATGTCTTCACCGCCGTCTTTAAGGCGCTGGCGGACTGTCTCCCCACCGTCGTCAAAGAAAAGCGAGCGCTAAAGATGTTCACGTGTGAATCTTGACAGGAAGCTGTGTCTTGGATCGACGTACGATGATGCTATAGCCCTCTTTATGCTGATAGGGAGCATATTCCACGACCTCCACCTCCTCCGACGCTCCCAGTTTCGCTTTCGCTAGGTTCAAAGCTCGCAGCAACGGAGGATGAGGTAAAACGACCCCGTCATGGGACATGATCCCAACGCGGAGCTTTTTCTGACTGATATCGGGGACTTGCAGAGGAATTGGAAGGAGACTTGGATCTTTTAGCCACGGTTGTTTGCTCTGCACGGCTTTGATCAGCATTTCCATATCCCTCGCTGATCTGCACATCGGGCCAGCGGAGATAAGTGTCCCATCATTGCCTTTCATACTGCAAAGAAGGTGGAAAACATAGTTTATGAGAGTGTGACTTGTGCTTACCACCAGATGAAAGAGCCAGAGGGGAACGTATTGCACGTCGGGCGAATGCCGTACAGGCCAGTGAATGCACAAGGAGCACGGATAGAGCCTCCGCCATCGCTGTTTGCGGGATGAAACAAGATGATAAGATGCACAGTTCAGGCACTTGCCTTCCCATGCCCATACAGGACCCTTTCAGTGCAAGTAGCGCAGCCTCCCCACCAGAAGAACCACATGCGGACAGATCAAGGTTGTGCGGATTGAGCTGAAATCAAGTCACCATGCCGTATCATCTCGCACCACATCATGTAACCTACTGTACGACCATAGAAGGACTTGGTCTCCAGCGACATGATTGTCTGGGGCTGGTTGGTCTTTACATAGAAAACTACCGCGACCTGTCAACCATGATACAGAAGCCCCAAAAATATGAAATCTCACCAGCCCCAAGGTCACGCAGAGTGCTCGCGAGGTAGCAATCCTCGGGTGATAGCTCCAGGTTCGACACAAACCCTCCTGAACCCCAGCGGCCTTTCACAGGCATGTGGTCCTGAGTGTGATTGAGTACCAACCAGGAATAAAGTCCCACAGCGAAGGCACACCTTGATAGAGATCGGCAATCCGTGCAGGGGGCCGACCGTCTTTTTATGCTCCTTGAAGTAAGCATCGAGCTCCTTGGCTCGCTGGATGCCCTCATCAAGGAAGAAATCCGTTAGACAAGCAGTCAGTTGGTGCGCAATTGCAGCACGCTTCCCAAATGCAGTGACCACCGCGACGGCAGTGAGCTCGCCCGAAGCGATACTTGCTAGAATGTCTGTTGCGTCCAGCTCAGTGATAGCGAGTTCCTCTTTCGTGAGAATTCCACAGGTCTCGGGAATTGGTGTGACATTGAGAGGTGGATTCTCAAGGAGGGAGGCTGGTAAGCGGTATTCGGCTGGGATCTGGTTTTCCAAGCGCGATAACTGGGCAGATACAAGTTGTTTAAAGTACGCGTTGCCTGTGGAGCCTTGTGTCCTGGAGGAGATTGACATTGGGAAAATCGATTTGATACGCAAACCATGGGGGCGCTGCACGATGGGCCTTTATACTATTCTCTTCTCCACCAATAATAGTCTCCGGGAGAAGACAGTTGTGCTTCTCAGGTCATGGGGACTGATCCTGTATCATGATGAGATAAGTTAAGATAGGATAGGTCAACAGGCATTGTGGAGGTAAGGAATCTACCTGAATACAATGTCGGGGAACTTCCCATGGGACTTTCGTCAACTATTATGGAACCAGAGATGAAATCCCCCGTAGCCACAGCAAAGATCCATTATCGAGGAGAGGGACATCGGTTCAGTTTGACATGGGAGGGGGGAATTGACGTCGATGGGCATTCCGCCCAATAATTGCGCAACGCAGGTGCGTCGAAGTAGAAATGATGATGCCTTGCTGATTTCGGTTCCGCAGTTGAGCGGGTCATCCAACCGTTGTTCTCGGTCGACGTTCCTTGGAAAGGACATCTTCCAACAATGCTACGATAAGCATTCGGTGGGTACGCGCACACCGCAGCATGGCGTTTGGGGGGACGCTGTCAGTGCATGTACGAAGTTGCAAGCAGCCCTGCGATTGTGGCTGCAGGCTGATTGAACACCTCAAAGAGAGCTGATCATAGGACAGACTAACCTGCTAATAACCGACCACACATTTGAGGCAGATTCGTCACAAGTACTACATGGACGGTTTGAAAAAATTATGTTGCGAGGCACAGTGACTCACGGCTTCACCCAACGAGCACGTTATGTAAGTGGTATTGCTGACATACATCGGGGTAGTTCAAACCAAAAGAAACAGACAATCCTTCCCTTTCTTCACCCCCATCACCTGCTTAAGCTTTGACAATCCGCTCGATGACGTTCAGTGCAGCCAACACCAGCCCATCGTTGAATCGCGGCGCAACGATCTGTAGGTTTATCGGCGCATCGACAAATAGCTTGGGTTCATCTACGACGTAGTCAGTCCCAGTGCGCGAGTACAAACGTGCGGAAACGTACATAGCTTGTGATGTGATAAATCTTCTGGACCAAGCGGGCTAAAGGTTGAATCAATGAGGTCAACGGTTGGGTCGACGACCAGCCCCGTCGGGAAGACAGCCCCGGGCCAGTCGAGTAGGTTCCACACCGCGGTATATCTAGAACGATTGTCAGACTTGCATTTCAGCGGATTCAATTCCATGTAGGACGAGGCTTACCCCCAGTACCTCGCGGTATCGTGACGACACGCGACGCCAGGGTATGCAGGAGACAATAACACGTCGATATTTTGCGCCCGCCAGTACTGTAGATACGCATGTCGGAAGCGGTCACGTTTGTAGTGCAACTACAGTCGACTCGTGAGCCTCATGACGAATTTCTAGAAGGATACGGTCGTACCTCCCAGCCCTGGGCTGCGTCGAGCTGCTTTGTGTGGGGTGAACTGATCACCCATTCGCTCAGAGGCAGAATGTCTTCACCGCCGTCTTTGAGGGATTGACGGACCGCCTCCCCACCATCGTCAAAGTAAAGCGTGCGCTAAAGACGTTCACGTGTGAATCATAACAGGAGACTGTATCTTTGGATCGACATACGATGATGCTTAAACCCTCTTTATGCTGGTAGGGAACATATTCCACGACTTCCACCTCTTCCGACGCTTTCAGTTTCGCTTTCGCTAGTTTCAAAGCTCGCAGCAACGGAGGATGAGGTAACACGGCCCCGTCATGGGACATGATCCCAACGCGGAGCTTTTTCTGACTGATATCGGGGACTTGCAGGGGAAATGGAAGGAGGCTTGGATCTTTTAGCCACGGTTGCTTGCTCTGCACGGCTTTGATCAGCATTTCCATATCCCTCGCTGACCTGCACATCGGGCCAAGCGGGGTAATCGTCCCATCATTGCCTTTCATACTGCAAAGAAGGTAGAAAACATAACTTATGAGAGTGTTATTTTTACTTACTACCAGATGACAGGATCAGAGGGGAATGTACTGGACGTCGGACGAATTCCGTACAAGCCAGTAAATGCGCAAGGAGCACGGATGGAGCCCCCACCATCGCTATTTGCGAGATGAAATTAGATGGTGAGGCATGCAATTTATGCGCTTGCCTTCCCATGCCCATACAGGACCCTTTCAGTGCCAGCAATGCGGCCTCTCCGCCAGAAGAACCACCCGGGGATAGATCAAGATTGTGCGGATTGAGCTGAAATCAAATCACTATGCCGTATCTTCTCGCGCTACATCACGCAACCTACTGTGCGACCGTAGAAGGACTGGGTCTCTAGATGCATCATCGTCTGGGGTAGGTTGGTCTTTGCATAGAAAACTACCACAAGCTGTCAACCACGATACAAGAGCGCTCGAGAATTTGAAATCTTACCAGCCCCAAGGTCACGCAGAATGCTCGCGAGGTAACAATCTTCGGGAGATAACTCAAGGATTGACAGAAAACCTCCAGAACCCCAACGGCCTTTCACGGGAATGTGGTCCTGAATGTGATTAAGTACCAACGAGGAACAAAGTCTCGTAAGAGACGCGAACCTTGATAGAGATGGGTAATCCGTGCAGGGGACCAACCGTCTTTTTATGCTCCTTGAAGTAAGCATCTAGCTCCTTGGCTCGCCGGATGCCCTCGTCAAGGAAGAAATCCGTTAAACAAGCAGTCAGTTGGTGCGCAACTGCAGCACGCTTCCCAAATGCAGTGACCACCGCGACGGCAGTGAGCTCGCCCGATGCAATATTTGCTAGGACGGCTGTTGCGTCCAGCTCAGTGATAGCGAGTTCCTCTTTCGAGAGGATTCCGCAAGTCTCGGGGACCGAGGTGACATTGAGAGGTGGGTTTTCAAGGAGCGAGACTGGCAAGCGATATTCGGCCGGGATCTGGTTTTCCAAGCGCGACAACTGGGCAGACACTAGTTGTTTGAAATACGCGTTGCCTGTGGAGCCTTTTGTCCTGGAGGAGATTGACATGGGGAGAATCGATTCGATACGAAAACCATAGAGACGCGATACGAAGGGCCTTTATACTGTTCGCTCTTCACTAATAATAATCCCCGGGGAAGAATCGATTCGAAACGCAGACCATGTGCCAGACGCGATATCAAGGGCCTTTGTGCCGCTATTTCTTCACTAATAATAATCTTTGCGGGCAGACGGTTGGTTGCACTTCTCATGCGGACTAATCCTGCTTCATGGCAAGATAAGATATCATAGCGCGCCAGTCCCTGACTCTATTTGCATGAACCATGTGATATGTTCGTCAATGTTCACAGCGTGATCACCAATCAAAAAACATTGTAGACGTACCAAATCTACCTTGGACTGAATATACCATGTGGTAGAGCTTCCAATGAAACCTTTGTCAACTCTTTTGTAACCGGGGGTGCTATTTGTCTGGTGACCAGACCGTTCTATAAGGCAAGCCGTCGATTGACGATCCAAAAGGATCCATTATCGAGTGACGAGCTCAGCCTCGGCCATGGGAAAGGAGAATCCACGTGAATAACCTAGGCAGTGCGCCCAATGCGTGTGCCAGTCGAGGATTCTCTTGCATGAACAACGCTGAGGTGGTCACCCCGAACAAGGTTGATTAGACTTGTCGCTTTAATGGCCTACAAGCTCAACGACTACGCGTTTGGGTTGTGAGGCCCATTGGCCTCTCAAAAGCACAGCATGTAAGTAGTACAATAAAATTTTACATACATCGGGGAGATTCAAACCAACCAACCAACCAACCAACATTTCTTCCATCTTCTCCGTCTGCGTTAAGCTTTGACAATCCGCTCGATGACGTTCAATGCGGCCAACACCAAGCCATCGTTGAAGCGCGGAGCAACAATCTGCAGGTTTATGGGCGCGTCGACATATACTTTCGGTTCATCTAAGTATGACTTAGTTAGACCTGATGCGCTGCCCGTGTAAACGTGCGATAACGTACACAGCTTCCGATGGTATGAATCCTCTGGACTCAGCGAGCTAAAGTTTGTGTCAATGAGGTCAACGGCTGGGTCAACAACCAGCCCCGTCGGGAAGACAGCCCCGGGCCAGTCGAGCAGGTTCCATAACGCGGTATATCTGGAATGATTGTCAACCTTGCGTCCCGACGGATCCCATTCCATGCTTACCCCCAGTACCTCGCCGTATCGTGACGACATGCGACACCAGGGTATGCAGGAGACAATAATACGTCGATGTTTTGCTCCCGCCAGTACTGTAGGTACGCATGTCTGAAGCAATCACGTTTGTAGTGCAACTACAGTCGACTCGTGAGCCTCATGACGAATTTCTAGAAGGATACGGTCGTACCTCCCAGCCTTGGGCTGCGTTGAGCTGCTTTGTGTGGGGTGAACTGATCACCCATTCGCTCAGAGGCAGAATGTCTTCACCGCCGTCTTTGAGGGATTGACGGACCGCCTCCCCACCATCGTCAAAGTAAAGCGTACGCTGACGATGCTCATGTGAGAATATTCACAGGAGACTGCGTCTTGGATCGGCATACGATGATGTTATAGCCCTCTTTATGCTGATAGGGAGCATATTCCACGACCTCCACCTCCTCCGACGCTCCCAGTTTCGCTTTCGCTAGGTTCAAAGCTCGCAGCAACGGAGGATGAGGTAAAACGACCCCGTCATGGATCATGATCCCAACGCGGAGCTTTTTCTGACTGATATCGGGGACTTGCAGAGGAATTGGGAGGAGGCTTGGATCTTTTAGCCACGGTTGCTTGCTCTGCACGGCTTTGATCAGCATCTCCATATCCCTCGCTGACCTGCACATCGGGCCAGCGGAGGGAATCGTCCCATCATTGCCCTTCTGACTGCAAAGAAGAAGATGGGAAACAGTTTATGAGCGTGTGATTTGTACTTACTACCAGATGATAGCACCAAAAGGGAATGTACTGGACGTCGGGCGAATGCCGTACAGACCAGCAAATGCGGAAGGACCACGGATGGAGCCTCCGCCGTCGCTGTTCGCGAGATGAGACCGGACGGTGGGGCGTGCGATTGAGGCACTTGCCTTCCTATGCCCATACAGGACCCTTTCAATGCCAGTAACGCGGCCTCCCCACCAGAAGAACCACCCGGGGATAGATCGAGGTTGTGAGGATTGAGCTAAAATATAAGTCACTATGCCGTATCTTCTCGCGCTACATCGTGCAACCTACTGTACGACCATAGAAAGACTGAGTCTCCAGATGCATAATCGTCTGAGGTTGGTTGGTCTTTACATAGAAAACTATCACAAGCTGTCAACCATGATGCAGGGGGCCCAAAATTTTGAAATCTCACCAGCTCCAAGGTCACGCAGAACGCTCGTGGCGAGGCAGTCTTCGGGTGATAACTCGAGGTTCGACAGAAACCCTCCCGAACCCCAGCGGCCTTTCACTTGAAAGTGATCCTGAATGTGATTAAGTCAACGAGGAACAAAGTCTCGTAAGAGACGCGAACCTTGATAGAGATGGGTAATCCGTGCAGGGGACCAACCGTCTTTTTATGCTCCTTGAAGTAAGCATCGAGCTCCTTGGCTCGCCGGATGCCCTCGTCAAGGAAGAAATCCGTTAAACAAGCAGTCAGTTGGTGCGCAATTGCAGCACGCTTCCCAAATGCAGTGACCACCGCGACGGCAGTGAGCTCGCCCGATGCAATATTTGCTAGGACGGCTGTTGCGTCCAGCTCAGTGATAGCGAGTTCCTCTTTCGAGAGGATTCCGCAAGTCTCGGGGACCGAGGTGACATTGAGAGGTGGGTTCTCAAGGAGCGAGACTGGCAAGCGATATTCGGCCGGGATCTGGTTTTCCAAGCGCGACAACTGGGCAGATACCAGTTGTTTAAAATATGCGTTGCCCGTGGAGCCTTTTGTCCTGGAGGAGATTGACATGGGGAAAATCGGTTTGAAATGTAAACCATGGGAACGACGAAGGGCCTTTATACCATTCTTTCTCCACCAATAATAGTCTCCGGGAGAAGACGGTTGTGCTTCTCAGGTCATGAGGACTGATCCTGCTTCATGATGACATAAGTTAGGCCGACAGGCATTGTGGAGGTAACAAGAATACCTTGAAATGAATACAATGTCGTAGAACTTCCCATAAATCTTTCGTCAACTCTTATGGAATCAAGGGTGAAGTTCGCCGTTACCACAAACAGGATCCATTATGAAAGAGAGCGCCATCGGTTCGATTTGACATGGGAAGGGAGAATTCACCGCGATAGGCATTCCGCCCAATAATTACACCTAATGCATGCGAGTCGAAGAGTGCGTCGGGCGTAGAGCCTTTCTTATTTCGATTGCGTGCGCCCATCAATCAGTTAACATTCCTGGCCGACGTTCCTGGGAAGGACATCGTCCAAAAGTGCTGCGATAAGTCCGGAGTGGCGTTTGGGGGTTGCTGCTGCGTGTGCGAATGGAAACAACATCCAGCAATTGTGTCTGTATTCCGGTTTCCTGCAGTCGTCATGCATGCTACCTTGGGTGTAAATCTGTCCAGCGGGCGCTGGTCTACACACAAAAAAGCGAGCTCTTCCTCCCGAGTCCCCGTCAAGTCACAGTGGTACAATTTGGTTGATCCATCCACAACACTAACAGATGGGGGAAATGAGGTGCGATGCGAACGTCAGTGAGGGAGGACCCACAACCATGCAAATTGGCCAAGAGGAGTAAGGCAAACCACAAGAGACACGCTCCAAGCTGATATGAGAGATTGTGGGTATGCTTGGTGGATATGGAAGGTCGTCAAATTGACGAATCATGCCATCAGGCTGCAGGCTGGGTGAGCCACGACAGAACTAACCAGAAGACTGACTAACCTGCTAATCAGCCGCAGTCATTCAATTTGTGTTCGAAAAACTTACAAGTTATGCTGAGTAGTAAGTCAAGTGTCACTGAACTGTTGATGGAGTCAGACAAGCTTACGTAACAAAGCTTTTGCCAAACAATTCACACCAAGCTGGAGAAGATTTCGAGTTTGAACAGCTTCGTGAGTATGACCGGATCCTTACCTCTGGTCGCTCCGCTGTTCCCAGCGGGGAAAGAACCTCTTCCTCCAGGCATCACAGAGGAAGACCGTGCGCAATTCCTGCAAGCCAAAAAATACCAAGTATGGATGACCTCTGGTATGGAGTCATGTGCAGCCAAGACGGTCGTGGCCGGCATTGGTGGTAAGTGCACGCATTATATCACACTCGTTACGATGGTGTACACGAACTTAGGTTCATTATCGCTTTTTCATTGTAGGTCTCGGCATCGGCGCGTTCTTCTCCCTCATGTCCGCGTCCTTCGCGTATGAGGATCCGTACTTACGCGCGCAATCACAAACGGGGATGAACAATACCCAGAAGGCGCGCGAGATTTTCAAGGAGATGGGGAAGGGGATGTGGAGGAGCGGGAAAGGATTCGGGAAAGTTGGAGCACTGTTTGCAGGCATTGAGTGTGTCATCGAAGGGGCAAGTTATTCGCATTATCGTCTCGAATGGACACTGACGCTGTTGTTCTAGTATCGGGCAAAAAACGACATGGTAAACCCAGTGGCTGCCGGTTTCGTAGCTGGCGGAATCCTCGCGCGACATTCGGGCCCCAAGGCCGTTTTGGGAGGTGGCCTGGCATTTGCAGCGTTTTCAGCCGCGATAGATTTGTTCCTTCGTCGAGAACCTGCAGAGTGAGCACAACTACACTTTTTGCGCGAAAAAGTATCTTCTAATAATCTTTCAGTGACGACTAACTACACGTTAGCGGACATAGCGTAACTTATTTCCAACTGTCGGACCCGCAACACACCTAGAGCATTGTATTTACACCATTTATACCGCATGCTTCGTCTTAATGCAATTTATGACATTCCAGCTCGGTTCAAGTTCGGTTCAACATTTGCCGATGACACGGCTGTGGCACTGTGACTGGGCCTCAGGCTCTTAACCCTTCGGATATTGATAATCCAGTCACTCCCGTGATGCACCCAGCATGGAAAACCTTTGCTGTTCAATCCAACGGGCTAATTTAGAATGCTCACCAGGTGCCTTATTTGTGTCACCCTCAGTGGGTAGAGGTACGCCTGTCTTGCTTACCAAAAGTTCAGACGAGGTTGATCTATTGCACCTTGGGCAACGCGTCGCGTCAATACGCAATGAACTTTGCGGCTCAGGGAGCCTAACAAACAGAAGTGCACCCACGAATCATCTGAAGCCGTAATAAAAAATATGACTCACACCGCCCGTATTACAGCTCTCTTTCTGGATCGCTCCCTTCCACTGGCGTCTCTTCGGTATCTTCTTGCCTCCGTCCCCGCTCGATGCCCGCGAACACAGTTGCGGTCTTGACGGCTTGTCTCATAGTACCGTCTGGTCACCAGACTACCGTCCAGAAACGATATAAAGTTCAGACTCATCTCAGAGGTACCCATGGCCGGCGCGACAAACTCACTGAACTTGTATCAATGCACAACACAAGCAATTTCTCACCTAGGAGAAGTATGCAAATTCGTCGATGTGTAACCCAGTGAATTGGAAAAAAAAACGATCCAAGTCCATGCAGAAGTCCAAGTCATGCATAATGTGGGTACATAAGGACATTCCGTCAAAGTTCTTATGTTCAAAGAGTACCCAGTATCGTCTAGGGGAGTGACAACCACTGCTCGAGAAGCTTGGCGAAATTGGGTGTCCCAAGACCAGTGACAGGGTCCCATCCATTAGTTGTGTTGAACCCCGACGTACCGCAACCAGGATTCGTGCCCTCGGTAATATCATTGAAGGCACCAGCAAACTCGGGGGAGTAGATCTAGAGAAGAGATAGAAACGAATTAAGGTGCTTGTTCACCGTACCTGATCACAAAAGGGCTTACCGTCGGGTTGATGAAACCGATAGGCCCCTTGCCGATAGCAAGTCGAGCATCGTTGATCATGGTGAAGATGGCTCCACTGACTGGAGAGGAGCACGACGTTCCGTAGATGAGCTGGAATTCACCATCAACCTATGGATCAAACAGAGAGACTGAACACAAAGCTACAAGAGAATGTCTGCCCACATACCGCGACAACGTAATTCGCCCCGTTAGCCGATATATCCGGGAATGCCCGAGACTGAAACATTTTCTTAGCTTACGCCACAGTGGTGAAACATGAGGAAAGCCACACCATTCCAGTCGAGTTCCAGATTGTGCAAGGATAATCCGGGCGGTAATGCGTCAAATAATAGTTCACAGTATCCTTCTGGTACTCAGGCATCGCGAAATAGTTGCTGAATCCACCTCCAGAGTATATCGATTTCATGCATGCCATCTCTGGTTCGAATACGGTTGCGTTGGGTTTCACCATCGTAGCACCAACAGATGTGACGTATGGACAAGTCCCAGGGAAGGTGGGGTTGAAGATCTGTCCATCGAGCGTTTCCCTACCTGGCAGCTCCTGATGAGATTGCCGTCCGATATGATATGAAGTGAACAGTCCTCACCGTCGGGATCGAGACAGAGGTTGCCGCTTCCCGCCACACCATAATCTCCAGAGCTGAACAGAACTGTGATACCGATGAGTCCGAGCTTCGCGTACTCGTCACACTGCCGCTCGGCGTAGAACGGGCTGAGTTCTGCCTCGTTGTATGCATATGATGTTGAAATGATGTAGGCGGGCGTCACGGACCCACAAGCCTGAGGACCTTTTAATTTGTAAGATAAGGATCAATAGCCTGAGGATAGATAAACATACCCGTATAGCCACCAGGTTGGGTATCGGGATAAATACCATCTTGGTTGGGATCATCACCACCCTCGAAGGTACAATAGCTACCATCGATAGCATCGAGGAAGTTGTTGAACGATGCACCTATCCGACCAAGTCTGTTAGGCGGTCGAGATGGTACATATATGGCAACACAAGCTTACCCTCTACCATGTCACCGGTCTGATACAGTGTGTACAATGCCGCGTGGTAGGACGTGGACACTGGCACTGGGTGTCGAGCGAGGAAGGTACGTGCTCACAAGTGGGTGACTTGGGATCCCCGTCGTCGCTCAAAGACATCAGCAGAGGGACAATGCCGAGGAACCATTCCGTCCGCGCTTGTACCGCTACCAGGACTGAAGTGCACCAACAATATGTTGGCCCGCCCACTCTGCCCACCCATCCCTTGCCTATTGCGAAAAAAAAGGCGAAAAACAAAAAAGCCAGGTTAGTCATTGAGCCAATCACTCGCTGTTAAATCCTGCGTTTCGAGGTCAAACAAGCAGCTCGGGCGTTGCTATTTACAGCCTGCGCTTTGCTTATCGATAGACCATGCAATTCGTCAGGTCTGACGACGTGCACACGCTGTGCCGTCTACTACAGTACATTATCTCATAATGCATACGGTCGGGAGACGAAAAAAACTATGCATTATGAGCAATATTCAGTACCATATCTGTCACACATGGTGACAAATGTGACAGTCACAGGATATAGCGGACTTGCGGTGTAGCTATGTATGCAACTCGAGGGATCACTGACCCGGGCAGGTGAGGAATGCATCTAAAGTAGTCTGTTGAG